>OY365814.1:7753147-7815666 GCA_959347315.1 Bimastos eiseni
TCCTCAATCTCTACATCTCCTCAGATGCGATAAACTTAAACAGACATCGCCATCGTTTGCAAACGGAAATCCGGAGGAAGTGAATACGTCATAGAGTTCAAAATACATCGCTGCACCTGCACTCTGATAGAGCCAGTCTCAAGACTTTGGAGAGGAGGAGCGCCTAGCTTGATGCCATATAAACGCAGCGAAAGCCACGGATCATTCCTCCTTTGATGACGATTCAAATTGGAAGGAGAAGCTGAGCAGAGGAGCAATGTCTCTGATGCTGAGACATTGGCTCACATCAATTGTCCAAAGGCTTCTGCTCAATTCTCTGCTTAGCATCGTATCGTATAGTATCTGTCGTATCGTATAGTATCTGTCGACTTACATGACGCCTCTCACAGAATTACTATTCAACACGGAAATCCAGTGGAAAAAGAAACGGCTTTAACGAATGAGAAACCGATAGAGAGAAGCCAGTCATTAGTCTAAATTAACTCTTAAATTTAGTTATGGAGGAAGGTCGATGAACTCACAGCAGCAACGGTCCGGTGTTGGGCCGAGGCAATCTTAGTCACAAGAAGATCAAGACGATCAACAGAGCACAAAGAATGAGATAACATTTCGCAAATGGTCAGATATCTCGAGGTACTAAATATTTAGGCTTTGGAAACTAGAATGAAGCAGCATCTTGTATTGGATTATATATATATATTATATATATATAATATATATATATAGCTGAAGCATTTAACACCAATTGAAGGGAGGAGAGACGCTGTTTCGAGAGGAGAATAAGAAGTGAGTGGCACTAGTCTAGGCGGGAACAGACAAACGCATTGCCTATGGTAGTAAAAACAGGGAGACACCGATCGTCTGATGGCTCTAAGTAGCCTCATTTGAAAGTAGAATCTATAGTTAGAGCGGGTCAGGTTAGATATTGGGTGTTCTACAGGCTTGGGCGATTAGTGACTTTTGCTAATCGCGATTAGTTCTTCTTCTTTTTCTAGTTGTCTGTCTCTTCGGCAGGTTCAAATGTCCGACGTCGCCACTCCCCTCGCTGTTGTACCTCTTCCTTCAGCTTTCCATATCCATCTGTCATCATCCAGTCAAGCATGGCCTGGTCTTCCTCTTGTTAGCCTTCCCTTCGTTTTTCCTTCTATATATATGACTATTATTACTAGTGACTTGTGAGTCTCCTCTCAGCGCATACGCTCAATCCATTTTTTTTCTCTTTCTCATTATGTGTATCACGCTTAGTAACGCATGCAATGTGAAATCGTATAAGCGCTGCAATCAATACTCTCTCAACCAAAGAAATCAACGTATATTATAAGATCAACATAACTAAATAAAAATTCCATCACAATTATTCGTCTAACGGCTTAGAACCCAATGAATTGTTTGCTTCCTACTCACTCCAATCGCTCATAAGTGTCGTTCTCTGACTGATGGAAAGGACAAAACATTGCCGTCTTTGTAGATTGGTTTTGAAGAGAGGACGTATCGGTAAACACTGTAAAGGAGATGCGACACTTTTGACATAACATTATGAAGCAGCAATTCAATAAGATCAACGATAAAAGAAACTCAGCTCTGTTGCACATCAGTAACCATCTGTCCCTGCTGATAAGCTTTATTCTAACATGATATCTCTGAACAAGCTTTCGTACAAGAACGCAGCGCTCTTGAATGAGATGGTGCCCTGTACATATTCTAAAGTTTACCATTACGACAGTTTGTCTGACCTTGCTACAGAGTTTTATGTAAGCGATGTTGAGAAATTGATTTAAGAAAATGTTCCAACTATCATAATCAAACAAACAATTAATTTTTCTTTAATAAATCATGCTGATAAAAATGCAGTTTGTTAGATTAGTCAATAGTCATACTAGGTACAGATTTATATGTTGCGGTGTTTATTGGTTTCGCCTAATCAGAGGATTAGTTTGCATGAAGTTACAACAGAAAAGTTTTATCAGTATATGTTTTTGTGTAAAACTTTGCATATAAAATTTCGATTATCTTTGTCCAGAAGCACAAAATCACGATTCCGAGGTCGAAGTCGGAGTGAATAAGCATTCGATTGTCGATGTTTGGGTGATATCATCGAGAAATAGTCATGTACAGTCAATTTCATTCAAAGATATTTTTAAGATGCACTACAGCCGGCTTTGACAGTGGCGGCGCTACACCAGGGCATGGCAGGGCAAAATGCCTGGTAAAAATATCTCTGCTTCCTAAATTTGATATCCCCCTTCTTCCAACATCTTTTGCTCAGAACATCTTTTGCACGCCTCTACGGCGCAATTGCAGATGTACTTGTGCATTGTCATTAATAGGAAAATAAATTTTATTACGAAGGAGAGAATCAACATCATGTGCAGTCTCATTTATCAACAATGCGCGAAGGACTTGCTCAAAGTCCTTACACAGTGACTGACGCCTCGGACGAGGGTCGAACCCGCTCACTCAGCGCATACTGAGCGTTACGGGCTGACAGCTCTAACCCTCTAACCAATCGGCCACCGTGCCGCACACTGCGGCGCGGTGCTTAGTTGCTCTGGTAGCAGTTGCCTTGGCAGAGCCGTCGTGGCTGCCGTCAGTCAACCTATATACTATGTCTGTAGGTCATTAGTTGACGTTAGATTGCCTTTAAGTTTTCTGTTCAGGAGATCGCATCTTTGGCGACTGAGACGAAATCCAATCGGGATAAATTTGGTCTTAGCAGAATTTAGACAAAGACAATTTGACGACATCCAAATGCATAGATCTTAGCAAGAGTGTCAATAGGGAAGGCTAGCAAGAGTTGACCAATCGGTGGGCCAAGCTCAACAGCTGGGGCATCAGTCGCCTAGAGGTGACTGGACGCAGAATCTTTGGCAAACAACAGTGGGACGCAGGCAATGAATGGGATATATAAATTCATTCATTCATTTCAATAACTTATTTTGCGCCCCTTCAAGAAACCTACTCAGAGGCGCTCATGCATCATAAATGAGTCCTAGCACTGAAGCAGACCCGCTAAGAGGGGCCGGGTCAAATGCCCTGGAACCAGACCCTTGCCAATCCCACAGCCAAACTATAAAAACTACATGTATCATATTCGGTTATACGAAGTCAAGACTTTTATGCCTTTGAAATATTATAAGGCGACACAGAAGTTCGTTTACCGTTTTCAAACTTAGCCTAAATATCTCGGTCAAAGTAACTCGGATCCCTTACATATTTTCATGCATATTTAGGACTCAAATATTAAATAACCATGGAAATTTGAAGTCGAGCGTGCATTAAATGACATTACAGTGTACACTGCGAGGTGCATTTATAGCGCGTGACTGTATGTGACGACATTATTCACGCCGCTTTTTTTTAGTAAGAAATAGGAACATTGACACTTTGACTACGGAAGACTGGTCTAATGTTTTATTTACCGATGAGTCGCTGTTCAAAGTGTTTTATGTTCGAGAGATAACCGCAGTTTTATGCAATGAAAGTTATTTGTTGACAATAATCTTGGGAGAAATTCATCAGGATGGTGCACGCTGTCAAACAAACATCAGCTGTGTCGACGAAGTGACTAGACTACATACCCCGGCACTAAAAAAGCCGAAGGATTAGCCACCAAAACTCTCCGTATCTCTCTCTCCTATATTGAGTATACTTTTAGATTATTTTGTCTCTCAGCGTTTATGAAGATCCTGAGTCAATGATCGTTAATCAGCTCTAACATCGACTCCAACATGCGTGGAGATCGATAGAAGTTGGAACACTTCAGTCGCTCATTCAGTCTAGGCCGTATAGAGTCCGTGATGTCATTAAGAAGGAAAAAAATTAATAGTGTTCGCTTTATAGACGTTTATAGCCTACAAATGTATGTAAGACCTATATAACAATATTGTGTTATAGTCTACTAGGCGGAATATTTTGCTTACTGTGATAATATGATGAAAAAAGTATATCTCATGGCCGTTTTTTCCGGGAAACTGGTCCTCTTCCATCTGTTTAATATATAATGGTAACCACCGACCGGATCAAATCCAAATTTCTTTCCAATATCTTTCATATGACTTGTACACGCACTGACACAATGTCAGAAAAAAATGAAGCCGTTCATAAGAAATCGAATTTTAAAAACGGTTAACGAATTTTTGTGTCACCTCACTCTATAATATTAGGCTACTGACGATTAACTACAATCAATTCAAACTTCAAGCTCTCAGAGATAAAACCCCACACGTCAAAAAAGTCTGAAGACTTGGATGGAAGCCATACATTTTAGCAGTGATGGGCACCAACTACTTGACTAGCAGTTAAAACTACTTCCTAACTACTTTCAAAATATGTAGTTATGACTACTATTTAACTACTTTTGATGGCAAGTAGTTATAACTACTTTTGTAACTACCACATAAGTAGTTAACTACTTTTACAAATACTTTTCTAATGTTATGTCATGGTGCGTTGATAGTCACCAAGCAGTATGCAAATTTATTGCCCGTATTAATTGCTGATGTCAACGTAAATAATAAAATGATCAGAAACACAATGACATGTAATTGTAAACTAACAAGGATAAGAACTGTTAGCCCATGCTACAAAGAAACCTGATCAGAGCACAGTCTTAGCAGTAACATAAGCCAACTTGTTACAACTGCAAAAATGTCTTGCCTACAAAGTCCAAAACTGTAAAACTCTTAGAAAGTGTTAATGTTCGGAATTAAAAAGTAGTGTACATATAATATTCTAACGGTTTAGGGGTACGCTTACCTAGTGTCGGCCTGCTTTAGTATCTGCCTGTTGTGTACACCTGTCTACTGTGTTCTTTCTACTGTGGTATCTACCTGCTGTATACGCTTATCTACTATCTACTGTAGATATCTACTATCTGCTGTAGATATCTACTATCTACTGTATAGTATCTACTATAGTCTATCTACTATCTACTGTAGATATTTACTATCTACTGTATCCTATCTACTGTGTATTATCTACTATCTACTGTGTAGTCTCTACTGTCTACTGTCGCCTATCTACTGTGTATCATCTACTATATACAGAAAGTTAGTATAAAAGAGAGGACAGTCAGTCGAGTAGGGAGTTCGCCTGGTAGATCGGAATGATCGTCGTCGTCGCCTGGGAATCGTCGTCGTCACCTGGGAGTCGTCGTCGTCGTCGACTGGAAGTTCCCTTGAAAGCAACTGCGTTATAGCGTTGAATAATCATCGAGATGCGCTGGTAGAGAAAAGTCGTCTCCCTCTGCTCCCCAGTGACGGCGCTTGATATTATTATTATTATTATTATTATTATTATTATTATTATTATTATTATAATTTTTATTATTATCCCAAGAAGCGTCTTTTTAATTAAGCTGCTATCTCATCATCATCACTTTTTTATTGGGTTATTTGTCCTCGACCTTGATTACCTGTGAAGACGTGCCTCGGAATGCGACAGCGTTATATCGTTGCGTGCAAATTGACAGGCATTGGAATTATTATTAGTATTGTTTTATTATTATTATCATTATTATTATTATTATTATTATTATTATTATTATTATTATTATTTTTATTATCCTCGTCAACATCATCATCATCATCATCATCATCATCATCATCATCATCATCATCATCATCAGCTTTATAATTTGTTGGTTGTCTGGAATGGCTTTATTAATTCTTTCTCCTGAACGACAAACGTTCCTTTCAACGCCTGCGTTTTTTCTGCACGCCAGACCATGGAGTCTTCAGGGGCCGCGTGCACGAGCTCCCTTTAGTCGGTCGTAAGTCTCGTCCAGCATTGGGCCCAAAGACGGACTTCGTAGGCTGATTTTTGAGACTACGGGAAAATAGCGTGCGCGAGTGAGCCGTTGGTCGCAGACTTGCTGGTCAGACAATTGGATGGGGGTGGGAAAACCCAGCGTCAATGGCTCGCGCGATTATAGCTAGTTGCGCATGCCCAAGCTATTTATAGGCTATTTTTGGACTTGATCTGGCAAAGAAATTTATTATGCTCACTGTTAAATTAACAGATGATTTTGTTAAAACGCAACTCTCACTGTTATCGCAATATTACTCCTCCGCAAAAATTGCTATGCCTTACTCAACTATTATTGAACTTGCATGTGGGAAAAGTTAGTTCGACCTATGCAAGCTGAAGGCCGTGTGTTCGGCGATCCGATGTTTCAACCAGTGTTAAAACTCCCGATTAAACGAGGATCACCGTTATTATTATCACAATTTTGTGACGGCGAAAACGTAGAACATAATTAAGTCTATCGTCCGACAATAGCAGAGTGAACTATGGTCTCTCCTAAACCCTCCTTGAAGTCTGAAACTTCGTCGAAGTGGACCAATGGAGACGGCGACCGCCATTTTACTTCACTAAGTCTGACTAGTGAGTTTACGCCTGTCTGCCAGATGGACTAGCGTTACTCGGTTTTTAGTGAACGTAGGCATCTCCGTGCACGCTAATCTAGTTCTCTAGTCGGGTTTACAGCGAAAACTGGTCCGGACTTGGACTTACGACCGACTAAAAGGAACTCGTGCACGCGGCCCCTGGCGTCGATTCTCTCTATCTCTCAAATCATTATTATTACCATTATTATTATTATTATTATTATTATTATTATTATTATTATTATTATTATTATTATTATTATTATTATTATTATTATTATTATTATTATTATTATTATTATTATATTATGCTGTTATCGCCCATGTGGGCGAGCTAAGTGAGTGGTGACAATGTCCCGAAGAGGCAGGCGGCGTTCCCACGCTGAAGAACACCCGAGATACGTTGGAACAGAAATGACGTCTCCATTGGATCGTGGGTTGCAGCACTCGTTCGACTACCCAACTCTGAGATGAACTGCAGTCCTTCACTGCTCCAAGCGCCGCCGGATTCCAAGGAGAGGGCTACGAAGTCGTGGGTGTTGGTTATGGTGGAATACTTGGCCCTCTTCGTCTTAGCTGCGCGTTCGGCTGCTTCGCCAGCTCTGATAGATGTGTCGGCAAGATGTGACTTGGCGTAGGTGTCGAGCATTGTCACATCCCATGCCAGACATCGACCACGTGTCCAAGGAATGAGCGTGACGCCGTCCGGTCGCTTCCCATCTTCTCTTACCAAGCCGAGAGGTTCCTTTTGCGCTGGAATCTTCGCTCTGCCAAGAGCTCTCCAGATGACATCGTTCAACATGCTATGTCGTTGATGTTTTCCGCTGCCTCTTCTACAAATTAGACCATGGAGACCTTTTGCGTCGACGCTCTCTTCACATTGGTGACACAAGTGTGGCTCGCAGAGCGTCGTTCCTAGCCTCAACCCGGCTGCCATTTGTACATCCTCGTTTGAGAGGCGCAGGGGGCGCTAGCATCCAGTCTCCAGAAGAATGAGGTGCTCGTGAGGCCAGCAGGCGAGCACGGTCACATGGATTGTTATTGGACTCCAGCAGACTTTTCCATGCCTTGTCTGTCAATCGGAGGTCCCATTCTTTCTGGCGATGACTCGCTGATCCTGTTGGTGGTTCTGCATCTGTCAGGGTCTTCCAAGCATTGAGTTCTGAATTATTATTATTATTATTATTATTATTATTATTGTTATTATTATTGTTATTATTATTGTTACTATTATCATCATTGATGTTGCTATTATTATTATTATTTTTTTATAATTATGATCGCTTTTAATATTATTACAACAACTGGGCCGATTACTACCATTAATAATGGGCCACTATTACTACATCTTCAACTTCCCCGGCTACTTTCACTGCTACCAGTACTTCAACTACTACTGCTATTTCCATTATGTTACCATTTCTACAGCTAAATCAGTCATTGACCTTAGATTATGGAACTTCATTTGATTGTACTACCTATTTGATTTTTTGTAACTTTTTAGAATTCCATAAGCCTGCATTATGTTCATTGTCTCTGTCTGCGTAACCTTGCTAAAATGTTCACCAAATATCTGCAGACTTGTCTCCAATTTTGCTACAAGTGGCCACCAACTGAGACAATTTTGAGGCCAAATCTAAAAGAGGCTTAGTCATAGCGCAGTTTGACGCCACGGCTCAAAGTTATTTTGATTATTTGGTGAATTCTCTACAAAGTTAATCAGATATTTATAGTAGCATACGAATTTAATCAAACCTAAAGTTGCTAAATGTTTACATTTAAGGTCGAGAACAAGAACATGGAAGGCTCAAGTCAAGATGCTCTTGTCGCGCAATGGTAAGCAATGGGTCAACATCAACATAGACAAACATTCACTGCCATCTACCCCACGTTTCACACTTATTCACACACAAGGCTAATACACATATCAACGCTGGCACTTTGCGTCTTTCTCTGTTTTACCTAACCTAACCGTGCCACCTTCTCAGCCGAACAACACTCCTCTAGAATCTAGATCTGTAGAAACATTTTAATCCATGCAAACGTTGTGTCACATGACGCCTTAATCTTCTTAAAATTACTTTGTTGGGCATTAAGTCTACAGAATAATATCAATAAACTAATGGCAATTCATGTACCTATTTGTAAAATATCATCCAAATTAATATCAATACTTTCGTGGAAAATTCGTTGAAAGTGAACCAATAGCAATACTTTTAAGTCGGAAGAAATTGCAATGCTTTTGAAAAATCCATTCCAACCAATGGCAATTATTTTTTAGAAATTTGCTTTAGACGTGATACATTCAAAACTAAGAGCAATACATTTTGAAAAATTCATTTTCATATAATAGTGAAAACAATATCCGATCTCAGCAATAAGAAACACCTTCTGAAAACCCTTCCAAAAACTAAAGGCAATACTTTCATTAACATAATTTTAAGATAAGAGCAATACTATTCGAAAAATCCAGTTAAAATTGAGGGTGATACCCTTTGCAAGATCCATTACAAACTAAAGGTAATAAATAGTTTTTTGACAAAATTTAATGTACAGTGATGGGCACTTTTAACTACTGTAGGTATTAACTAGTAGCTATAACTACTATAGAAATAGTTGCCTTGTAGTTATAACTAGTTGGGAAGAAGTAGTTAAAAAATAGTTATAACTACTTTCATCGAGTAGTTTTAAGTTAACTACACTATTTCACATTAACCAAATTTTTTCCTATTTACTAGTTCCGTCTTACAGGAATTTCTGTTATTTCACAACAAACATGGACGTTGCCCATAATAATCTCATGAGTAAATTCGCCATGTAATTGCTTCATTAAAATTTGCGTATACTATTGTGAGGAAGTGAGTTCCTTTCAGAACTATAGAGCAAGCCTAAGGCATTATGTCTGCTTAATGGCACACCTGGAACGATAAGAACAAGAGTCTAGACTAGATCTTAGAGGGTTGTGGTTTACAGTTCTGGACTTTGTCTCAGAACCGTAAAACTGTTAGAAAATGCTAATGATCAGAATCAGAAAGTAGTGTATATATATCATACTACGAGTGAATACTGTATCACTGTAGTCTTGGCCCCAAACCCTCTAAGACCGTTTTACTCTAGTTCTAATCGCGCAACAATCTCCAGGTATGACATTGAACAGGCATAATGCCTTAGGCTTTCTCCATAGTTCTGAGTATGCGCAAATATTAATGAAACAATTACATGGCGAATTTACTCATGAGATTATTATGGGTAACGTCCATGTTTGTTGTGAAATAACAGAGATTCCTGCAAGACGAAACTAGTAAATAGAAAAAATGTAGTTAATGTAAAATTTTGTAGTTAACTTAAAACTACTTGATAAAAATAGTTATAATTATTGTTATTGTAACGGTTCAGGGGTACGCCTACCTGGTGTCGGCCTGCTGTAGTGTCTGCCTGTTGTGTACACCTGTCTACTGTGTTCTTTCTACTGTGGTATCTACCTGCTGTATACGCTTATCTACTATCTACTGTAGTCTATCTACTATCTACTGTAGTCTATCTACTATCTACTGTATCATATCTACTGTAGTCTATCTATTGTAGATATCTACTATCTATTGTATCCTATCTACTGTAGTCTCTCTACTATCTACTGTAGATATCTACTATCTACTGTATCCTATCTACTGTGTATTATCTTCTATCTACTGTGTATCATCTACTGTCTACTGTTTTCTATCTACTGTGTAGTCTCTACTGTCTACTGTCTCCTATCTAATGTGTATCATCTACTATCTACAGCAAATTAGTATAAAAGGAGTTCGCCTGGAAGATCGTGGTCGTATGATCGTGGGTGTCGCCTGGGAATCGTCGTCGTCGTCGTCGTCGTCGTTTGGAGATCGTCATCGGGAAGCCTTGTAGATTCGGCTTCGGCCTTGCAGTCTCGGCGCCTAGGAAGCACGAATAGTCGTCGTGGCTTGCGATAGTCGTCGTGGATATAGTCGTCGTAGATTTGGGATAGTCGCCGTCAGCCATTGACGTAGCATAGTAGTCGTCGTCAGCCATTGACGTAGCGTTGCAATTACTCGTTAGTTATCGACGTAGGGCGTATTGAGGGGTGAGATACGGACTGTTTCCGAATGGGCGCTACAGAAGTATTGTTTTCCGTTGTACATTAAAAGAGGATTATCGAACAAGCGTGTCTTATTCCAAGCGTCATCCAGAAAGGAGCTATTTAAACCTTAAATGGTTAGTCTTCAGCAAACCACTGAAGCCTTACTCAGCGGACTGCAACTCGAACTACCCCCATATCGGACGGGGCTGCAAGTCGTCATCTTGGTCACTGTCGAATAGGTCCCGTTCCGTTACACTATTTTTTAAACTGCTTCTTAAAAACTAGTTAC
Organism: Bimastos eiseni; assembly: GCA_959347315.1. Lineage (NCBI taxonomy): Eukaryota > Metazoa > Annelida > Clitellata > Crassiclitellata > Lumbricidae > Bimastos > Bimastos eiseni. Next base: position 7,763,919 of record OY365814.1, read on the forward strand.
AACTACTTGGCAACTACTCTTATAGTAATTATAACTACTAGTTAATAACTACAGTAGATAGAAGTGCCCATCACTGCATTTTAGATTCCGTGTGAGAGTATGGTCTACTGAGTAGGTGAAGGCGGTGCTTTGGCTGCCTACAAGCGAAGGTTGTCGATTAAAGTCTGCATCAGTAGGCCTATTTGAAGAAAGAGACTCCAGCAGAAGAGAAGGTTGGAGTATTAGGCGAGCGAGAGAGTGCTTCAGCAGAAGACGACAATCGATGACCAGAGTTCTATTAGCTACTGTGCATATAATCCTCTTCACAAATCTTGGCATGCATTCACCCTAGTGACCGACCGAAACCGTTGTTCCATTTTCTGCCGATAAAGAAAACGTCACAAAAATTGTCGTTTTGGTTAAGCCCGAATACGCAACGAAAGCGAAACACCACTGTCAGTTTCCCCGTCAGTTGATCTCCCGTCAATTGATCCTCTGCCTATTCGTCCTAAATGAATCTCTAGGCTGCGCATCACAGACTTGTAGCTGAGACCGTTAGTAAACAAAAGATTGATTTTGCAGATTTGGAAAATAACAAAGCAATGCCAGGGTTCATGTCACTCGTCCAGACCTCATATCACTCGTTCAGATTTTGTGTCACTCAGCGTGACACGCAGAGACAGAACACCACATTTCTACACGGAGTTTTCGGTATGGAACATCAGACAGCGATAGGAGAGGTGGGGGCAAGTTGGTTGCGGGGGCAAGTAGAAGTTTGCGCTATATAATTATAATGCGGGACAGGAAAGACGTTTAACAAGAAGTTTATCGATGGACATGTCAAGCCTGATCCTTTGTTTAATGGCGACTATGTGCTAGGGTGCTTTATTTTCGCCTGTTACTTAAAAGTAGGTTGTCCTATTTACTGGTTAAAATAGTTCACGGTTATAAAATATCGTATATCATAATCCACACAAAATGCAAAAATTATGGCAGATGGGTTATCTTGTTAAGCATTCATTGCGCTTTATTACTGCTTATACCCTGTTTATCCAAATCGCTTTATGCAAACAGTGACCACGAGATTTTGTAGTGTGAACCTGCTGGGGCAAGTTGGCGGGGGCAGGTTGGCGGATGCAACCAACTTGCCCCACAGGTCAGCCAACTGGCACCATTATAGGCCTCAAGGTAATTATCGATGTGTCTAGTAATTGTTACATTAAACTGATGTCATCGTAATAGTAAACTCGAAACTTATAAAGCGACTACAAAAGCGATGTCGCCGTAACCAGCTTATTCACAAGCGCTTAATCAAAACAAAATCGACAGGCAGAGGTCAAGATCCAGAGAGCCAGGCAGGCTGCAGGTAGGCAATCAGCGGTGTTTGGAGCCAGTAAATGACATTGGGATTTTTTTTAGAAATTACTATTTTAATTACGTGGTTTTTGTCTGACATTTATTAAGGTTAAGTGCCTTTAATGGAAACGAACGTGATTCACTCATAACGCAATCGCTTTCCACTGTTACAAATCAGTTTTATGCGTATGATTTGTATCGCCACCATCCTGCCCCAAGCAGGAAACCAACCTGCCCCAGAGCAGGGGCAAGTTGGCTGACTTTCAGAATTTTGTTGAGGTCGTTTTTTATAAACTTACAAAATAGTGTGACGCCTGAATTTTTGCTAGAGTGTAGCCGTTATTAATAGCTGTGTTATGAGATAAAAATTATTATGTTAACATTATCGTTGACGATGACGTGCGATAAAACTTATTTTTTAGCCAACTTGCCCCACCTCCCCTACGATATCGCTTGCTTGAGGCTCGTGTCACGCTTACGGCCGGTCGGAGATTCTGCTATATCTCCGAGCAATGGCTCATTTATTCCATGCATAGACACTTATACTTAGGACTTTATGCTCATAAATTAATCATATTATGACTCTTAATTTCGCTTTTGTAATTTATTATCATTTTAAAATTTCATGCTCTGTTACGTAGTTCTTTTAATAAATGGGAAGGTCGCAAGTGGAACATGAATGTTGTATCAATTGAGCTGGGTTCAATAGGCAGGAGATCAATTGACGAGGGGATCAATTGACTAAGGGATCAACTGACGGGTCTCAAAAGACGTAGAACCATTTTTTTTATGGCCAAATTTGTGTTTCCTTACAACTTTTAATAACGATGAATTCCATTCCAGAATGCGTCGAAATGCGATGCAAAAATCAAGTAGATAACAACTATAGCCTTACAATCCAGCTTCGTTTGGGATTAAATTTTGGACTCGGTGGGTAGCTTACGCTGTGTCGGTCCTCAAATTTGGTCCAATCATGTCATCCTTAACTGACGCTAGTTAGCGTCGCTTGATGTTTTAGTGAAACGACCTCTTTAGGGAGCGGTTCAGCCACTTCGCGCAGCAGCTCCGTCCATCTGCGAATGATCCTATAGTAATCCAATGTTTCAACTTTCAACTAATAGTTTGACACATCACTCGCCAATTTGCATTCTTCATATCATCCGAACATCCGAAGGTTGATGCGAATGCATGTGGCGGTTAGTTATTATATCGAATGTCGGCGAAGTTTGCTTTTCGAAATAAAAATTGTCCAGAAATCGGAATTTAAATGTAGACGATTTGTCTTGATTTGCTTTGACTTGAGTGTTCTTCCATCGGCGATCGCAAAATTGATTTCGGATTTGCATATTACAACTTGCCTCGCATTCCATTTGAATAATATCCTATATTAGATTAGTCCTGCCCTCCTATTACGTAATGGAGAATGGAGATGGTTACGCATGTATGCAATACGAAATATCGGCAGTCTTGGGAATTCGAAACAAAGAATTCAAAATATTGGCATTTAAAGTAAATTGTGTGTTGAAAACAGTTAGGCCTACGTTGACATAGACATTATATAAGAGTAAGCAACAGCAGAATCTCTAATCTTTATATCCAGTTGGTTGGGAGCTGACCCATGATCTCTAGAACTTTCTTTCTAACATTCCGCTTGAGAACCTCTTGATAGACTAAGATGGAGTCGTCGAGTATGGAGCCATTAATCGATGCCTGGCATTCCCAAGGAGAAAGAGGGCATGACCTGTAGTGTTGCGTCAGAGCGATTTCCGGATCAATCGATTCGATTACACTCCTATTCGCGTATTTCTTCGTAGCTCCCAGACACTGATGTTGGAACATGTGAGTACAGGCCATTGTGTTTATAATCGGCTTCACGCGATGCCACATCCCGCTCACTGGCGCCCTCATACGGTACCTTAAGAATGTCAGATGGGACGAGATATTCACATCTGGTGGGTGCTGGGAAAAGAAGTAGCTGTTACGTATAACGAAGTTTGTCGATAGGGTATTGTTGGAAAATGTGATTGTTCTTTCCAGGTACGAAACGAGCTCCTTAAGATCATTGTGCTTCAGCGGTTTGATAAACTCGTCAACATCGTTTACTATGATCCACTTCACGTCGTACATGTGTCTGTAATAGCAATCGTTAAGTACAGTTGCACTCTGAAGGACATTGTGACCTCCACCTGGGAAAATCCGATCTGTCTTTCTGTAGTCGAAAAAGCCTTCCTTCGCAAAATATCTTATCACCTTGCGTCCAGCTTCACCTATGGACAGATCATAAATTCCAACCAGACTGACTCCTAGAATCTTCTGAATTTCGGCCCATTCTATCAACCGATAAGGGTTGATGTCCCCAAAGGCTACTGGAACACAGACGGCGAAGTCCAACGGCACTTGCGGTTTGTTTGGATACTCAATTGGCATGCATGATCTGACGGCCAATTCTCCTTGAAAGCTCAGAGATAACGGTTTTATTCCCACAGGAACCGGACATGTATAAACGTAAGGTTGTAATCCAATTTCTGGTCCACAGTCTCTTGGGTTTGTTTCCACGGGTACAGAGACTGTGCCAGAGGAATGGTAAAGTAGACAAGACAGTCCAATGTCTTTGTTTGCAGGAACTCTATTACTAATGGCCACAATTCGAATCACTGGATCTGACAAGAGAGAGGGTCGATCGTCGTAGAATGCTGTGTAGGCGTAAAATCTAAATGACTTCGTACTAAAGTCATACCATTTCCCGTCAGATACATTTCTTCCATCACAGAAGCTACATGGATATGACGCATTGATGACGTAACCCGTAACATTTGCGGACAAACACGGCGGCCGAAAAGGAAAGCCCTTTGGTTGTTTCTCGGCGGGTTTACTCTTTGAATCAGTTATGTAGAATTTCCGAAGTGTGTCCATGGTTTCTTCAGAGTAATAGGTGACAAAGAGATACGTCAAGATAACCACGGATGATACAAACGTAATCAACTTCTACAAGAAAAAAACGCCATAGATCACATCTTAGCGTAACCATATCACCTTATACAATGAGATTCATTTGCTTTACTACCGTCATAATAAACATTTGGAGATTATTTTTATTGTGGTGCTGCTGTTCTGTGTAACCTGAGTTTGTCCACCAGCAGCGTTTTAGAATTAACAGCTAGGGAAAAAAATTTCATACGAAGCATCTTTGATCAGTGTTACGACGAGTCCGATATAGCCTATCGAAGATGGAAGACAAGACTTTTCGTCTGCAGCATATCCACACACGTGGCAACATTAATTAGGGATCATGATCTTAGTTCCTTCTAATTTCTGGAGATAGTGTGCGCAAACATCTTTTTGTGCAACATTTTATAAATGATTCACACTTTGTGCCCAGGTCCAAGCTGAATTTGATGATAGTTAAATTAAGACCATATCTGAAATTATATAGAGATAAGTTATGATAACCTAAGAGAAAGTCTCTTGTCTAGAAGTAAATAAGGGAACTTATCAGCCAAGGAACCAAAGTTCTGGAGTATGCCTCAGACGGCTAGGAGACACAATTTTTGTGCGCACACTAAATTCTTGTGTTTCTTGGATCCACGACCTTTGTGTGGACAGCTTATAGAGGGAGCATTGAATTCATGACATGCGCAAACGGATGAAGCATGGAAAACACTTAAGCTGAAGCCATTTGAAAAAACCACAGTAGCTACAGTTATGATGCCTAAAGGAAGTAAAGGCATTTTAGGCAGTAAATTTTGGTGACCTCTGTGAAAATATACACGCATGATGATTAAGTATCTGAAATGGAGATAATCGTGACGAACGCGCATGTCTGGAACTTTGGATATCTTCAACTCTGCTAAACCAGAGAAAGACAGAATATATTATGCGTTTTTGTAAGACAAACGCAATCAAGCACTGACAAAGTGACTAAGATCCTGTCGTCATAATATTATAGTCACACGGGGAGCCAGTTTGAAAATGAAACCTGATATTAAGATTGGCATAATAACTCTGCATCTCCTGTTATCAATAAACCTCGTCCAAAAAGTCAACTTCTCGATTTGTCTGTCTGAACACGTTCCCAGCTTTAGTCTTTCGGAATTTCTCTGACGCCTCTTATGCAGAGTGCAGACTGAAGAAGGTTTCTTTAACGTTGCACCGAATTGAATGAGTTAGGCCTAGGTCTCAAGTATGGGAGATGGCCAGATAGTTCTGTGATCCAAATAACACATGTGTAATTGTAATTAGATGCCTCATCACTATAGCACATAAGTTATAATATTATCAATAGGAATCTAAGTGGATTGAGTAATGTGGGTTGGTTCATTTGTTAGAGGGTGAAATCTGTAACGTAGCTGAACATTCAGAAAATCATCCGTCTCACGTGTTCCTCAATGTTATCAATTAATATTTGTTTCCCAATTTTTTTAAAATTTAATAGTTAAAAAGTTTATCACAGCCTCATTAAATAGTGCAAGACTAGTGTTTGGTAGCCTGTAAATGGCTGCAACAATAGTAAACTCCTAGGGTTGCCCACTATAGACCTGGACAAATAGACATTTCACGAACTCATCGTCGTCAACTGTAAATTGCTTTATAGCAGATACTTTTAAACAATTTCAAGTTGATGATGAATTCGCGAAATGTCTATTTTTTTAAAAATAAAATTGATATCTTCATTAATTATTCTTATATGAAAATTTTGGCAGGTAGGTCTACATAGACATTTCATGGCTGCAAATACCTTAACTTCGTTAATTAAATTATTACAGGGAAATGTAGCACTCGAGGATATAGCCTAGTAACCCAAAGTAGCAGTTTTTCACCAGGTGTTGATTCTGATTTCTTATCATTGATGGGGATTTATTTTCATGAATATTTCCGCTGGTTACAAACTAAACCAATGACTGCATCATTGCGACCGGCATTTCGTATATATTTGCAGCATAGAGACCCTGACTGATCTATTGATTAATGATCGGAGGATTCATATTGATCGGCAATAGGTCTGTATTAATATGACCCACGTGTATACATGTGAAATTGCCTCACACAATTTCACCCTTCTGTAGTAGGCTACCACCGTACACCGTCGCCCTGAGCCAGTCGAGCAATAATTTTGTCATTGGCTTTGTAAAAATAGTATGTAAAGGCAGATATGAATGCCATATATGAGCAGAAACAATAATCAATAAGATGCAATAATATTATGCATCAGCTGGCCACATCAAAATACAATTACAACGATAGTTTGGTCACATCACAAGACAGCCGAATGACAACATCGAGAAAAGACTGATGAATGCGAAATGAGACAGAAGACACTGGGCAAAGTTGGTCCATTCATGTAGCCAACCGTCGCCTGACAGAATCAATAACCTACTGGTAAGAGACTCTACTGACGTTCGGCTGTGTAACGCTTATATTGAACAGACAAATGTAACTGAGACGATGAAGTGCGATCAAAAGCCTTCCCAACGGAAATTGTTTTAAGTGGACAACGCTACAAAAACCAGGTTGAAAGGTGGATGATGGCAGCTATTCAAAGCAAAGACTTGAGTGGCTCATCATACGACTCTTAAGAGGACACAGGAGCAGATCCAGAGAACGTTAAGAGGACAAAGAAAGAAATAGACCCAGACAACGTTAAGAGAACAAAGGAATAGATCCAGAGAACGTTAAGAGGACAAAGAAGGAAATAGACCCAAAGAACGTTAAGAGGACAAAGAAAGGAATAGATCCAGAGAACGTTAAGAGGACAAAGAAAGAAATAGACCCAAAGAAAGTTAAGAGGACAAAGGAATAGACATAGAGAAAGTCAGAGAAAGTTAAGAGGACAAAGAAGTAGACCAAGGGAAAGTTAAGAGGACAAAGGAATAGATCCAGAGAATGTTAAGAGGACAAAGAAAGAAATAGACCCAAAGAAAGTTAAGAGGACAAAGGAATAGACATAGAGAAAGTCAGAGAAAGTTAAGAGGACAAAGAAGTAGACCCAGAGAAAGTTAAGAGGACATAGGAATAGATCCATAGAACGTCAAGAGGACAAAGAAAGAAATAGACCCAGAGTTAAGAGGACAAAGGACTAGATCCAGAGAAAGTTAAGAGGACAAAGAAAGAAATAGACTCAGAGAAAGGGGGAGGGGGTTCAGAGGGTTGGACCCCATGCTTCTTTCTTTGACCCCCAAGCTTCCCGCCTCTGGGCGATCTCCGGGGTGGGGGTTGGTCTGACCCCTCAAGTTCTTTATCCACGGTGTAGTGCAGGATTGCATTTGCTGCTCGCTCTGTACTCATTGATGTAGGACAGATTAATTATGGTCCTGGACTTCAATTCTTTATAAATTCAAATTTGTAGCTCATAATAAATAGTAGGCTTAATTGTACCTGTCTGCCGATCTGGTCGCGAACTACGTACATTCACCTTTTGTAACTTACTGCGGTTTATCAGTGTGTTTCTCATTAAACGAAGATATACACATATACACGTAGAATCAGAAATAGCATTCAAGACGTCAATTTAATTCAATTCACAGCACATCGTACGTCTATAATCATTCGAATGATACTAATCTATCCGAATCTGTCCACAACGGCGAAAAATAGTCACCTCTGCCATAATTAGGCCTACCCCAAAAGTATTGGCATGACATAATATAATTCTATATAGGTCTGAAGAGAAGATAAATAAGTATAGATCTGAAATTAATTCTTGAGGCAGTGTCCATGAGGCAATCGAATCAACCAACTATAAATAGGTTTTCTTTTGACATTTTCTCATCTACAGATCTCTTACTCTATTAATGGGAGTCTTCAACCGTGTGCAGTTCTGACTTCTCTTGAATCCATCCAAGAAGACTTCCGACTTTCCTCTTCCGCGGCAATGAGACACATTTGAATCTCGATGAATTCTGTACATTTTTAGGCAACACCCTGATACAAGGTAACTTTAAGATAACTATGTGGCTATTCCTCATCTTGATATTTCAGTCCTACTTACACCGTGGTCTGTCTATATAATTCTCAGTAAGTTGCTTCTTTTCGGTATTTCGAAGGATAACTTGATGAAACTTCAAACGGTTCAAAACACTTTGACCATAACCATCACCAGATCCGTAGCCACATCGAGGCAAAATACTTTTTGAATTCTCTCGGCTTGCCTCGTCTTGAGAATTAAGACGAGGCAAGCCGAGAGAATTCAAAAAGTATTTTTAAAATAATGAAAAGAGTATTTGATTTCGTTGTCTGGCTTGAGTGGTTTCTTTTCGAAATATTTGATTCATCTGAAGCATGTATGCTTGCACGTCTGGCTTTAAATTGAGAATCCAAAGTGTATTTTAAAGAGGCTACTCCTGATAACGAAAAACCTGCCCAATTGCCGTTACATCTCCAATCTTTCTTTTCTATCTAAGTTCACTGAAAGAACTGCCCTTACCCGATTCAACGACAACCTCACTTCCAATTTATGCTCCAATCCCCGGCAATCTGTTTTCACTAAACAATACATCACAAAAACCCTAAATGCTGATCTGTGCAATAAACTGGTCTCTGCCGTCAGCGACAAGTCTTCTGCTTCTGTCACCTTGACATCTCCAATTCTCCATTCTATTCGACACCCTTGATTACAGCCGTTTTCTCTCTCTCTCTCTCTTTCTCTTTCTCTCTCTCTCTCTATATATATATATATATGATAATCCTCTCTTGTAACATGCACCACCTGTACGCACTACGCAGATACATTCCCTTCTCTCCAAGCTCTTTCCACCTCCATCGCACAGCTGCTCAACTCGGCTAACCTCCTGTGCCTCAACCCGTCCACAACAGAATTAATCTTCATAGGCCTTTCTGACCAAAACAAGAAAATTCCCGACCCTTCAATACATCTATCCATTTAGTCTCCATCTCTTCTTTTCGCCTCTGATGCCTTTATCCACATTTTTTGGCGTTACATATATTCCTCGTCTGTCTCTCGCGCTCCTGCTTCATACACATTCTTGACCTTAGCCGCGTCTGGCCCATACCAAGGCCAGGATGGAGGTAGGTGGCCTTTACGAAATCATCTATTTCTGGAGATTAGATCCTTACAGTGTCCAGATGGCACCAGAATCAAGCAGAACACAATTAGATTGGTCTGATTTCCATCATCTATTGCCGCTGTGGTTTAGTTGTCTATATACCAAAGGCTCGAGAATATGTAACGAGTTAGCAAAAACGTTTAATGCATATAGTTGACACTACTGTTATCAATTGCTGGACTTTCGTAACTTAGATATATAGAGATATGAAGCTTTAACGACGCGGGGCTCCTATCCCTATCTTGGATCTAGCCAGCACTCAACTCTTAGCAATAGTCTGACAGAAATTAACTGACAAACTATAAAGAAAAGAAAGAGTATACGATCAACAGACTTTGAGATTCACATTTGTGAATAAACATGAAGTGAAAGTGCACAGAATTTGAGAAAGCTATTAAATTAACTATTTGATAGCCTCGTATACGCACGGTATCAAATATCACTTTCCATGAGAGACGATTGCAATATAGGCCTATTGTTATACCAAATTTCAAGAGCTCTTCAAAATCAAACTCACCACATCGCATAACATGATGGTCATCATAAATAATATATAAAACATATATATATAGATGTCACTATTCTCTTGATAGCTCGACTTCTTCACTTCTGTCATACATGAGCAGTTACATTGGCGTCTTCTTATTATTATTACCGTCAAATTGCTCTTGAGTCTAGCTAAAGCTTATGGCTATCTCTGTGATTCAATTCACTGACCATCATCGTCCGTCTTTGGTCGACAACTCCGTTCCAAAGACCGACTTGACCTTTGTGTGCCTCGCTCGCGACTACCCAACATCGTACCAATGCCACTGTAGGTCCTGTGCAGCTGTGAGATGACCTTCCTTCATCGACTCACTCAGCGATTTTCCCGAGGGCTACTGTTGTCTCACATCATGACACATATTTATTTAATTAGTTATGTATCTGAGGTATCTATGTAGCGCTCCTTCATGACATCTACTCAGAAGCGCTCACCATCCAACTATGGCTAAATAGGACAGTCTTAAGGTTGGTATAAAACTCGTATTATATTACTCAATCTGACACAACGCAGATTGATAATTACAAGCAAAGGTATGAATGAATCAGTGCAATTTATTATAGAAATAAAATATAACAGTATGTTATTCATGCAAGGTACCCATCACGTCCTACTACTAATTTTACCAACACCATCTCACGATTGAAAGGTTGAGTTAGTCTTTGGGAGGGGCAGCGGGAATTGAACCCCGGTCTGTGCTCATCTTCTGCGCTTCGTGTCGGATTGTAAATTTCGTGTCTTTATTGGAAGGCTTCTTGTCTCACAGTGTTCTCTACATTAGGACCCAGGGTCGGATTAGCCATTGGGCTAAAGATCTCACGCCTGGGGTCCCGAATTTCGACGAGCCCGCAAATATTGTAGTTACTGTTTCATAGCGACTCTCCGGACTGCATGTTTTTAAACAATAAAATGATTAGCGCTGGCTTGTCGTTTCTGTAAGGGGACTTGCGATAAACATTTTAGTCCTGGGCTCCCTAGTCTGCTGATCCGGTCCTGCTGATAGCACCTCTTGTTGGGTATTACTGTGGAAGATGCTTTATAAATCTGTAACTACAATACAACAAAACAACGATTATTAACTTAGGTGTTGGTTGATTCGACTGCCTCATGGACACTGCCGCAAGAATTAATGGATTTCAGATCTATATTTATTTATCTCCTCTTCAGACCTATATAGAATTATACTATGCCATATCAATACTTTTGGGATTATTTTGGCGGAGGTGACTATTTTCGCCGTTGTGGACTTATCTCCGTATATCGGTAATATTGAATTGCAAATCTGCTTGCAATCAGATCTATACATCATTAGTTGACAAATTTGTTTTTCATTGTATTAGGACTAAATACAGCTAAAACTCATTAAAAATGAGTTTTCAGTTATTCCATTCTATCATACTGAACAAGTTGCGCACAGTTTCAAAACTAGGTCTGTTGTTAACGGCTGCCGTATTCTTCATTCATCCGTAGCACAGATTTACATAATTTAGTATCTTTCTCAAGATTATAGACCTACGATGTGCAGTGAATTGAATTACATAGCCGTCTTGATTGCTATTGCTGATACGTGTCGAAGCGGTAGGCCTATGCCGTCTGTACATGTGTTCGGCACAGAAGCGTTGCTGCTGGGCTGGCCATTGGACATAGCACCGCATAATCTTTAATGACGTCGTTTAGTTATTAAGGGTGGTGATTGCAACGAGTAGGCCCCTACTGTTGGATGTGGGTGTATACCTTTGACATTTCTTGCCGAATGATGTCTAAATTTCTGGACATAAAGCGATATAGTAGGCCTACTGACAGACAGGCTAAGAATGTTAAGCTTGACTGCTTTGGACTAAGCCCGTGTCGTTCTGATGACGGATTTAGCAATATTTGGGGCCAACTAAAAACAAGTTGACATTTAGAGCCCTATAGTTCCGTTGGAGCATGAAACTTGTCGTTGCTGGCCATATCAAGTATATTATCAACTTCTCTCTTCTGGCATAGGCCTATGCTCGCTCTCAGAGTCTAGAAAACTAGAGCTCAACTAGAAGTCAGCTAGAAGTCAACCTTTCCTGTATGGGTTTATTTCATGGGGGCTTCGAATCTGTGTCTTTTCGAAATTTGTCTGGATTTTTGACCAAGCGAAATCTAAATTTTAGCATGAACAACAACTGCGCTTATAGCTTAGGGCCTACTAGTGACCGTCAAGTTGCGTCAACTGTTGCCTTGAATATTATTATAGAGTTGCTATAAAAGTTCTTGGATTACAGTTCTCATTTGGAATGGATTTTCCGCCATTACTACCATTGGTTAGGAATACAATTAGATTCAATCTGGAATGAATCATCAAATACTGTTGCTATAATAGCATGACAGGAACTGTTAGTTGGCTCCACACACTTGTGCGTGGCGTTTTAGTTCGGAATGAATTTCCTGAACCGCATTGCTGTTAGCTCAAAATGGATTATCCATAAGGCATTGCTGCTGGTTAGAATAGTTTTTGCTTATTGTCATTTTGGGGGGTTTAAAATTGCTATTATAAAGAATTTTGCAAAATTCTTGTGCTATAAGTCTCGAATGGATTATTAAAACATCATTTTGATCAGTACGTTAAAAAATATTATTTCCTAATATAGTTTGCAAAAAGATCCAGAAAGTATTGCTATTAATTAAGGATACATTTTTGATTGGATTGCTTAAATATGGCTATCAGGTGAGGATGGATTCTCGGAAAAGTATTGCTGTTGTTCTAAACGCATTCGCTGGAAAGTATTGTTCTTCGACTCGTCTCCATGCTTTATGAAACGCCTCTAAAGTCAATGATCTAGATTGAATCACACAAGTAGGTTCGCTATTTGTTAAGAATGAATATTCCAAAAGTATTACTATTAGCAATGAATACACTTGCAGTGATGGGCACCAACTACTTGACTAGTAGTTAAAACTACTTTCAAAATATGTAGTTATGACTACTATTTAACTACTTTAGATGACAAGTGACAAGTAGTTATAACTACTTTTGTAACTACCACATAAGCAGTTAACTACTTTTAAAACTACTGTAACGGAACGGAGCCTATTCGACAGTGACCAGGATGACGACTTGCAGCCCCGTCCGATATGGGGGTAGTTCGAATTGCAGTCCGCTGAGTAAGGCTTCAGTGGTTTGCTGAAGACTACGCTCCCTCACTTTAAGAGCCAGTTCTCGATCTCTAATCGCTTCGAGGAATGCATCTTTCGCAACAATCTCCGTCGTCTCATTCGAAGGCACTGGGTATGCGAGAACGACGAGTCTCCGGATATCATGTAAGAGATCGCTTAGACTCATCGCCCCTTTGTCGACGATAATAAAGTTGGGCGCGAAACATTTCCGCCTACCCCTCCGTTCCGTATCGTTGACGCAGTCTCTCGACGAGTTGTTCATATGATACACCCGTACGAGCTCCAAAATCCCAGAGCAGCTGCGTGGCCGCTTTTTCCAGAGAACAGCAAAGAAAGTCCGCTTTATTGGTATCAGTTCAGCGATTATGCCGAGCGCAAACTTCAAATTGAGCCATAAACGATTCCAATGATCCCGTGCCATCGAATTTCCCAGGTTTCATCGATATCACCCGACTGGCGGGAGGAACTGCAGGGCTCTCCATCCGCGGAGGATCGTTGCGCGTCTCGACGTCGAACTTGATCGTCTTCTTCTCTCGAACGCTCGTCTTACTCAGACCGTCGAAGTCTATGCTCTCCAGAAATCTATAGTCCGTGCCTCGTGCTTCGGCCGTCGTCGTCTGCCCAGGTGCGGGTGTGGAAAAGCTCGGCTGGCGAATTGGCGAATCCGCAACGTCCAGCAACGTATAAACGATCGTATCGTCCGTTTTCGCGATATCCATTTTCAGTCGTCGTTCGTCTAAATTCACAGCGTCGAAACAAAAGAATTTCGTGTTTTCCGAGAATCAGGAACGGCAGAGTCTCCAAATAACAAACGTACGTATCACCTCCAACGTAACTGCGTTTAATCCAGCGTTCAGAAGAGCTCGTCAAATGTTACTGCGTAATCCACTTCTGGTACCAGTTTTGTAACGGAACGAGGCCTACTCGACAGTGACCAGGATGATGACTTGCAGCCCCGTCCGATATGGGGGTAGTTCGAGTTGCAGTCCGCTGAGTAAGGCTTCAGTGGTTTGCTGAAGACTAACCATTTAAGGTTTAAATAGCTCCTTTCTGGATGACGCTTGGAATAAGACACGCTTGTTCGATAATCCTCTTTTAATGTACAACGGAAAACAATACTTCTGTAGCGCCCATTCGGAAACAGTCCGTATCTCACCCCTCAATACGCCCTACGTCGATAACTAACGAGTAATTGCAACGCTACGTCAATGGCTGACGACGACTACTATGCTACGTCAATGGCTGACGGCGACTATCCCAAATCTACGACGACTATATCCACGACGACTATCGCAAGCCACGACGACTATTCGTGCTTCCTAGGCGCCGAGACTGCAAGGCCGAAGCCGAATCTACAAGGCTTCCCGATGACGATCTCCAAACGACGACGACGACGACGACGACGATTCCCAGGCGACACCCACGATCATACGACCACGATCTTCCAGGCGAACTCCTTTTATACTAATTTGCTGTAGATAGTAGATGATACACATTAGATAGGAGACAGTAGACAGTAGAGACTACACAGTAGATAGAAAACAGTAGACAGTAGATGATACACAGTAGATAGAAGATAATACACAGTAGATAGGATACAGTAGATAGTAGATATCTACAGTAGATAGTAGAGAGACTACAGTAGATAGGATACAATAGATAGTAGATATCTACAATAGATAGACTACAGTAGATATGATACAGTAGATAGTAGATAGACTACAGTAGATAGTAGATAGACTACAGTAGATAGTAGATAAGCGTATACAGCAGGTAGATACCACAGTAGAAAGAACACAGTAGACAGGTGTACACAACAGGCAGACACTACAGCAGGCCGACACCAGGTAGGCGTACCCCTGAACCGTTACAATAACAATAATTATAACTATTTTTATCAAGTAGTTTTAAGTTAACTACAAAATTTTACATTAACTACATTTTTTCTATTTACTAGTTTCGTCTTGCAGGAATCTCTGTTATTTCACAACAAACATGGACGTTACCCATAATAATCTCATGAGTAAATTCGCCATGTAATTGTTTCATTAATATTTGCGCATACTCAGAACTATGGAGAAAGCCTAAGGCATTATGCCTGTTCAATGTCATACCTGGAGATTGTTGCGCGATTAGAACTAGAGTAAAACGGTCTTAGAGGGTTTGGGGCCAAGACTACAGTGATACAGTATTCACTCGTAGTATGATATATATACACTACTTTCTGATTCTGATCATTAGCATTTTCTAACAGTTTTACGGTTCTGAGACAAAGTCCAGAACTGTAAACCACAACCCTCTAAGATCTAGTCTAGACTCTTGTTCTTATCGTTCCAGGTGTGCCATTAAGCAGACATAATGCCTTAGGCTTGCTCTATAGTTCTGAAAGGAACTCACTTCCTCACAATAGTATACGCAAATTTTAATGAAGCAATTACATGGCGAATTTACTCATGAGATTATTATGGGCAACGTCCATGTTTGTTGTGAAATAACAGAAATTCCTGTAAGACGGAACTAGTAAATAGGAAAAAATTTGGTTAATGTGAAATAGTGTAGTTAACTTAAAACTACTCGATGAAAGTAGTTATAACTATTTTTTAACTACTTCTTCCCAACTAGTTATAACTACAAGGCAACTATTTCTATAGTAGTTATAGCTACTAGTTAATACCTACAGTAGTTAAAAGTGCCCATCACTGTACATTAAATTTTGTCAAAAAACTATTTATTACCTTTAGTTTGTAATGGATCTTGCAAAGGGTATCACCCTCAATTTTAACTGGATTTTTCGAATAGTATTGCTCTTATCTTAAAATTATGTTAATGAAAGTATTGCCTTTAGTTTTTGGAAGGGTTTTCAGAAGGTGTTTCTTATTGCTGAGATCGGATATTGTTTTCACTATTATATGAAAATGAATTTTTCAAAATGTATTGCTCTTAGTTTTGAATGTATCACGTCTAAAGCAAATTTCTAAAAAATAATTGCCATTGGTTGGAATGGATTTTTCAAAAGCATTGCAATTTCTTCCGACTTAAAAGTATTGCTATTGGTTCACTTTCAACGAATTTTCCACGAAAGTATTGATATTAATTTGGATGATATTTTACAAATAGGTACATGAATTGCCATTAGTTTATTGATATTATTCTGTAGACTTAATGCCCAACAAAGTAATTTTAAGAAGATTAAGGCGTCATGTGACACAACGTTTGCATGGATTAAAATGTTTCTACAGATCTAGATTCTAGAGGAGTGTTGTTCGGCTGAGAAGGTGGCACGGTTAGGTTAGGTAAAACAGAGAAAGACGCAAAGTGCCAGCGTTGATATGTGTATTAGCCTTGTGTGTGAATAAGTGTGAAACGTGGGGTAGATGGCAGTGAATGTTTGTCTATGTTGATGTTGACCCATTGCTTACCATTGCGCGACAAGAGCATCTTGACTTGAGCCTTCCATGTTCTTGTTCTCGACCTTAAATGTAAACATTTAGCAACTTTAGGTTTGATTAAATTCGTATGCTACTATAAATATCTGATTAACTTTGTAGAGAATTCACCAAATAATCAAAATAACTTTGAGCCGTGGCGTCAAACTGCGCTATGACTAAGCCTCTTTTAGATTTGGCCTCAAAATTGTCTCAGTTGGTGGCCACTTGTAGCAAAATTGGAGACAAGTCTGCAGATATTTGGTGAACATTTTAGCAAGGTTACGCAGACAGAGACAATGAACATAATGCAGGCTTATGGAATTCTAAAAAGTTACAAAAAATCAAATAGGTAGTACAATCAAATGAAGTTCCATAATCTAAGGTCAATGACTGATTTAGCTGTAGAAATGGTAACATAATGGAAATAGCAGTAGTAGTTGAAGTACTGGTAGCAGTGAAAGTAGCCGGGGAAGTTGAAGATGTAGTAATAGTGGCCCATTATTAATGGTAGTAATCGGCCCAGTTGTTGTAATAATATTAAAAGCGATCATAATTATAAAAAAATAATAATAATAATAGCAACATCAATGATGATAATAGTAACAATAATAATAACAATAATAATAACAATAATAATAATAATAATAATAATAATAATAATTCAGAACTCAATGCTTGGAAGACCCTGACAGATGCAGAACCACCAACAGGATCAGCGAGTCATCGCCAGAAAGAATGGGACCTCCGATTGACAGACAAGGCATGGAAAAGTCTGCTGGAGTCCAATAACAATCCATGTGACCGTGCTCGCCTGCTGGCCTCACGAGCACCTCATTCTTCTGGAGACTGGATGCTAGCGCCCCCTGCGCCTCTCAAACGAGGATGTACAAATGGCAGCCGGGTTGAGGCTAGGAACGACGCTCTGCGAGCCACACTTGTGTCACCAATGTGAAGAGAGCGTCGACGCAAAAGGTCTCCATGGTCTAATTTGTAGAAGAGGCAGCGGAAAACATCAACGACATAGCATGTTGAACGATGTCATCTGGAGAGCTCTTGGCAGAGCGAAGATTCCAGCGCAAAAGGAACCTCTCGGCTTGGTAAGAGAAGATGGGAAGCGACCGGACGGCGTCACGCTCATTCCTTGGACACGTGGTCGATGTCTGGCATGGGATGTGACAATGCTCGACACCTACGCCAAGTCACATCTTGCCGACACATCTATCAGAGCTGGCGAAGCAGCCGAACGCGCAGCTAAGACGAAGAGGGCCAAGTATTCCACCATAACCAACACCCACGACTTCGTAGCCCTCTCCTTGGAATCCGGCGGCGCTTGGAGCAGTGAAGGACTGCAGTTCATCTCAGAGTTGGGTAGTCGAACGAGTGCTGCAACCCACGATCCAATGGAGACGTCATTTCTGTTCCAACGTATCTCGGGTGTTCTTCAGCGTGGGAACGCCGCCTGCCTCTTCGGGACATTGTCACCACTCACTTAGCTCGCCCACATGGGCGATAACAGCATAATATAATAATAATAATAATAATAATAATAATAATAATAATAATAATAATAATAATAATAATAATAATAATAATAATAATGGTAATAATAATGATTTGAGAGATAGAGAGAATCGACGCCAGGGGCCGCGTGCACGAGTTCCTTTTAGTCGGTCGTAAGTCCAAGTCCGGACCAGTTTTCGCTGTAAACCCGACTAGAGAACTAGATTAGCGTGCACGGAGATGCCTACGTTCACTAAAAACCGAGTAACGCTAGTCCATCTGGCAGACAGGCGTAAACTCACTAGTCAGACTTAGTGAAGTAAAATGGCGGTCGCCGTCTCCATTGGTCCACTTCGACGAAGTTTCAGACTTCAAGGAGGGTTTAGGAGAGACCATAGTTCACTCTGCTATTGTCGGACGATAGACTTAATTATGTTCTACGTTTTCGCCGTCACAAAATTGTGATAATAATAACGGTGATCCTCGTTTAATCGGGAGTTTTAACACTGGTTGAAACATCGGATCGCCGAACACACGGCCTTCAGCTTGCATAGGTCGAACTAACTTTTCCCACATGCAAGTTCAATAATAGTTGAGTAAGGCATAGCAATTTTTGCGGAGGAGTAATATTGCGATAACAGTGAGAGTTGCGTTTTAACAAAATCATCTGTTAATTTAACAGTGAGCATAATAAATTTCTTTGCCAGATCAAGTCCAAAAATAGCCTATAAATAGCTTGGGCATGCGCAACTAGCTATAATCGCGCGAGCCATTGACGCTGGGTTTTCCCACCCCCATCCAATTGTCTGACCAGCAAGTCTGCGACCAACGGCTCACTCGCGCACGCTATTTTCCCGTAGTCTCAAAAATCAGCCTACGAAGTCCGTCTTTGGGCCCAATGCTGGACGAGACTTACGACCGACTAAAGGGAGCTCGTGCACGCGGCCCCTGAAGACTCCATGGTCTGGCGTGCAGAAAAAACGCAGGCGTTGAAAGGAACGTTTGTCGTTCAGGAGAAAGAATTAATAAAGCCATTCCAGACAACCAACAAATTATAAAGCTGATGATGATGATGATGATGATGATGATGATGATGATGATGATGATGATGATGATGACGAGGATAATAATAATAATAATAAAACAATACCAATAATAATACCAATGCCTGTCAATTTGCACGCAACGATATAACGCTGTCGCATTCCGAGGCACGTCTTCACAGGTGATGATGATGAGATAGCCGCTTAATTAAAAAGACGCTTTTTGTAATAATAATAAAATAAATAATATTAATAAAACAATACCAATAATAATACCAATGCCTATCAATTTGCCCGCAACGATATAACGCTGTCGCATTCCGAGGCACGTCTTCACAGGTGATGATGATGAGATAGCCGCTTAATTAAAAAGACGCTTTTTGTAATAATAATAAAAATAATAATAATAAGCGCCGTCGCTGGGGAGCAGAGGGAGACGACTTTTCTCTACCAGCGCATCTCGATGATTATTCAACGCTGTAACGCAGTTGCTTTCAAGGGAACTTTCGCTGCTCAGGAGTCCAACGAGCAGGGTTACTTCGGACGACATCACCATTAATTAACATTGAAGACCATAATAATAATAATAATAATAATAATAATAATAATAATAATAATAATATGAGACCATGGGCCCAGTCAATAACGAAGGAATAGACTTCATCAAAGACTTGAGTCGCCTTCTCACACATGTCACCAGAGACCCTAGATAGACAAGCTACTTGTTCCAACGATTGTCAGTTTGCATCCAGCGCTTCAACGCAGTTGTCTTCAGAAGCTCTTTTGTGCAGCTGTAGTTTAACCAAACAGTATAAACACTCATATAATATAATAATATAATATAATAATATAATATAATAATATAATATAATAATATAATAATATAATAATAATAATAATAATAATAATAATAACAACAGTGATGGGCACTTTTAGATACTGTAGTTGTTAGCTAGTATTTATAACTACTAGGGAAATAGTTGCCTATTAGTTATAACTAGTTTTTAAGAAGTAGTTAAATAAATAGTTATAATTACTTTTATCAAGTAGTTTTAAGTTAACTACAATTTTTCTCATTAGTTACATTTTTTCCTATCTATTAATTATTAATTTCTGTTTTTTCACAACAAACATGGACATTGCTCATGAGTAAATTCGCAATGTAATTGTTTAAGTAAAATGTGTGCATGCCATTGTTAGGAAGTGGGTTCCTATCAGAACTATAGTGATAGCCTAAGGCAATATGCCTGTTTAATGGCATGCCTGGAGATTGTTGTGCGATAAGAACTAGAGTAAAGTTGTCTTAGAGGGCTGGGGTTTATGATCTAACAAGTGCGCGGCTGGATGCCCACAAGTAGGTCGCCGGGTTACAAATGGGTTTGAGAGGACTCAGAGAGGAGATTGCCGAGTCAAGAATGACAGGAGTGAGAGACAGAGAGAGAGACAGAAATTGATGAAGCACGGTTGATGCAGGCAGCTAAAGGTGAGATATACAGTGATATAGTATATCACTTGTAGTATATTGTAACGGAACAGGACCTACTCGACAGTGACCAGGATGACGACTTGCAGCCCCGTCCGATATGGGGGTAGTTCGAGTTGCAGTCCGCAGAGTAAGGCTTCAGAGGTTTGCTGAAGGCTAACCATTTAAGGTTTAAATAGCTCCTTTCTGGATGACGCTTGGAATAAGACACGCTTGTTCGATAATCCTCTTTTAATGTACAACGGAAAACAATACTTCTGTAGCGCCCATTCGGAAACAGTCCGTATCTCACCCCCTCAATACGCCCTACGTCGATAACTAACGAGTAATTGCAACGCTACGTCAATGGCTGACGGCGACTACTATGCTACGTAATGGCTGACGGCGACTATCGCAAATCGACGACGACTATATCCACGACGACTATCGCAAGCCACGGCGACTATTAGTGCTTCCTAGGCGCCGAGACTGCAAGGCCGAAGCCGAATCTACAAGACTCCCCGATGACGATCTCCAGTCGACGACGACGACGACTCCCAGGCGACGACGACGATCATTCCGATCTACCAGGCGAACTCCCTACTCGACTGACTATCCTCTCTTTTATACTAACTTGCTGTAGATAGTAGATGATACACAGTAGATAGGCGACAGTAGACAGTAGAGACTACACAGTAGATAGTAGATAATACACAGTAGATAGGATACAGTAGATAGTAAATATCTACAGTAGATAGTAGATAGACTATAGTAGATACTATACAGTAGATAGTAGATATCTACAGCAGATAGTAGATATCTACAGTAGATAGTAGATAAGCGTATACAGCAGGTAGATACCACAGTAGAAAGAACACAGTAGACAGGTGTACACAACAGGCAGATACTAAAGCAGGCGACACTAGGTAAGCGTACCCCTAAACCGTTAGAATATTATATGTACACTACTTTTTAATTCCGAACATTAACACTTTCTAAGAGTTTTACAGTTTTGGACTTTGTAGGCAAGACATTTTTGCAGTTGTAACAAGTTGGCTTATGTTACTGCTAAAACTGTGCTCTGATCAGGTTTCTTTGTAGCATGGGCTAACAGTTCTTATCCTTGTTAGTTTACAATTACATGTCATTGTGTTTCTGATCATTTTATTATTTACGTTGACATCAGCAATTAATACGGGCAATAAATTTGCATACTGCTTGGTGACTATCAACGCACCATGACATAACATTAGAAAAGTATTTGTAAAAGTAGTTAACTACTTATGTGGTAGTTACAAAAGTAGTTATAACTACTTGCCATCAAAAGTAGTTAAATAGTAGTCATAACTACATATTTTGAAAGTAGTTAGGAAGTAGTTTTAACTGCTAGTCAAGTAGTTGGTGCCCATCACTGCTAAAATGTATGGCTTCCATCCATGTCTTCAGACTATTTTGACGTGTGGGGTTTTATCTCTGAGAGCTTGAAGTTTGAATTGATTGTAGTTAATCGTCAGTAGCCTAATATTATAGAGTGAGGTGACACAAAAATTCGTTCACCGTTTTTAAAATTCGATTTCTTATGAACGGCTTCATTTTTTTCTGACATTGTGTCAGTGCGTGTACAAGTCATATGAAAGATATTGGAAAGAAATTTGGATTTGATCCGGTCGGTGGTTACCATTATATATTAAACAGATGGAAGAAAACCAGTTTCCCGGAAATTTAATGCACGCTCGACTTCAAATTTCCATGGTTATTTAATATTTGAGTCCTAAATATGCATGAAAAATATGTAAGGGATCGGAGTTACTTTGACCGAGATATTTAGGCTAAGTTTGAAAACGGTAAACTGCGTCCAGTCACCTCTAGGCGACTGATGCCCCAGCTGTTGAGCTTGGCCCACCGATTGGTCAACTCTTGCTAGCCTTCCCTATTGACACTCTTGCTAAGATCTATGCGTTTGGATGTCGTCAAATTGTCTTTGTCTAAATTCTGCTAAGACCGAATTTATCCCGATTGGATTTCGTCTCAGTCGCCAAAGATGCGATCTCCTGAACAGAAAACTTAAAGGCAATCTAACGTCAACTAATGACCTACAGACATAGTATATAGGTTGACTGACGGCAGCCACGACGGCTCTGCCAGGGCAACTGCTACCAGGGCAACTAAGCACCGCGCCGCAGTGTGCGGCACGGTGGCCGATTGGTTAGAGGGTTAGAGCTGTCAGCCCGTAACGCTCGGTGTGCGCTGAGTGAGCGGGTTCGACCCTCGTCCGAGGCGTCAGTCACTGTGTAAGGACTTTGAGCAAGTCCTTCGCGCATTGTTGATAAATGAGACTGCACATGATGTTGATTCTCTCCTTCGTAATAAAATTTATTTTCCTATTAATGACAAAGCACAAGTACATCTGCAATTGCGCCGTAGAGGCGGAAAAGGTGAGAATACTGGAACTGCGAGGAGAGGAACTAGGGCTTCGACTCAACCAAGACAAATGCGAGATCATCCATCGCCAAGACAGAATAGTTTCCGACGATGTCTTCAAGCACTATATGTCAATTTCTCCGGAAAGAGCCTGTTTGCTGGGCGCGCCATTGTCCACCAGCGAGGCCTTGACGACATGTCTGGAGGGCAGATGCAAGGAACTGGCCTTAGCAGTTACCAGACTAGAGTCTGTAGCCAAACACGACGCTCTGGTGCTCCTCAGATATTCGCTCAGTTCCCAGAAACTGATATATACATTAAGATGCAGCTCATGCACGGGTCACTCTTTGCTACACAAATTCGACGACCTTCTTCGAAGCGGTTTAGAGGCAGTTCTCAACATCACCCTATCGAACGACCAATGGCTTCAAGCATCATAACAAGTAAAGATGGGAGGATTAGGAATTCGTCGAGTCACCTCGCTGGCGCTTCTCGCCTTTTTGGCTTCCGCTGCGAGCACCCGACCACTGCAGTCCTCCGTGTTAGGCAGCACCTGGTCCGACGTCGACGGACTGCTTGAGAAGATGGAACATCTGTGGTGCACAGAGAGCCAAATGATGCGTCCGGACAATGATGCAGCACACAAGCAATCAAACTGGGACAAGCCGCTACTGCAGAAGGCAGCTGCGAGCTGAGCACTGCCCAAACCGACCCATACCATCAGGCGCGATTCAAGGCAGCCGCAGCACCGCATGCCGGAGACTAGCTCTTTGCCCTACCAATCACTTCATGTGGACTTCGGCTAGACGACGAAGCTGTCAGAATTGCGGTGGGTCTCCGTCTGGGGACACGCATTTGTGAGTCACATGTATGCCCATGCGGGTCACGAATCAATGCGGAAGGACACACGGGCTTTCTTGTGGTCATGTGCCAGGGCGGTTCGCCAGGCACGTAGCATTAAACGACATAATCAGTCGTAGCCTCACACGCGCTGGTTTCGCAAATATTAAGGAACCCCCGGGACTCTCCAGAACGGACGGAAAACGCCCTGATGGTCTGACGCTGATCCCTTGGCGAAGAGGACGGAACCTGATATGGGATGCGACAGTGATTGACACCGTGGCTCCATCATATCTCCAAGCGACGTCATCTTCGGTGGGGGCTGCAGCGTAGGTGGCTGCCACCAGGATGACCATCAAGTACAGCCAGCTCGCTGTCAGCTATCTCTTCATTCCATTGGCCTTTGAGACCATGGGCCCAGTCAATAACGAAGGAATAGACTTCATCAAAGACTTGGGTCGCCTTCTCACACGTGTCACCAGAGACCCTAGAGAGACAAGCTACTTGTTCCAACGATTGTCAGTGTGCATCCAGCGCTTCAACGCAGTTGCCTTCAGAGGCTCTTTTGTGCAGCTGTAGTTTAACCAAACAATATAAACACTCGTGTCATAATAATAATAATAATAATAATAATAATAATAATAATGGATAATAATAAAAATGATCTTCACTTAATTGCATCCAAAGTGACACTTCCGCAGTATGATTACAAGTAAAGTATTAACAGAAAGTCAAAACTTATTACATGAGTCAAATTTCAATGTGTAGCAGCCATGCAAGACACTCATCATCACGTTATAAGCCTATACATGTCATTTAAGCAACGCTACATTCTATCGAATGAATGACTGGTCAACCTCATGAGGTTTCGGGATTCGACCCCACCTCTCACTGCTCCTCACAGCCGTGAGCTGCTAATCATTACTCCACGGCAAAAGCAGCAGAATAGGGGAAATGTTGGCATAGCGTATGTGTTTCCAAACACGTCGTAGGCTCGTAGTCCATGTATTTCATGTAAATGTTTTCATACTATAGGAACAGTTGCCAAATAATTATGTTCAAATGCATGATGCTGAGGGAGTGACAGTCTTACCTGCAATAGGCCAACAGCGACCAATGCCGGGCATATCCCTTCTGATATAATTATATGGTCAAGTCAACTGCTGGTTACAGATCTGTGTATCCAGAATTCATGACCCATGTAGTACGCTTTCGATGACGACTGGTTGCCTTGTAAGAAGTCGACACTGATATTCATCGACGGATAGGCCTATAGGCCCATGCGTTCAATGCGTCAGTCGTAAACGAATATCGAAAAAACTACGCCAGTGAGTGGATCATTTATCATCCTGCAACGCAATCATCAGTCGCAACATATGGACCCGCCTTTAATTTTATGACTGGCTGGTAAAAAAGGTACATTAAGCAGGGTACCTTATCTAGCTGGTGGTCACATTTATATCGTAGTGTCAGTTATGTTAGTGAGAGCCAGTCACTTGATAAATGCCATAGAAATATGAGATACATGGCTTATAGATGGTAGGCAAGTCCCTAATGATCTCCTATGTGCTGCAGTATTTCAGTGATCTCCTTGGGATGCGCCATAATATAATAGAAATAGTAACTAGTCATTAAATCTGCAATTTCCACTCCTTATACCTTCACTATCTCTTAGACGTGTATAATCTCACCTTACATTGCTTAGACTATATCCCTTACTAATGCTGTATCTGCTCCATTTCTTCATTTAAAATCTTCACTATTGTGGCTTTCAATTGACCTTAAAACGGTCACAAATATTTCTTCTTTAAAAGTCAACACTTGTACCCGATTTTGCCTATTCATATATTTCAGTGAATGATTTTGTTGTGTGGCCTGTTCATTATTGTGTGCGCTGACCTTCTTAAAATGTATATAAATATATAATTTATATATGTATATTTATTGTATACGGCGTTTGCGCAATCCTTACTGCACCCGGTGCCGCTCACTTCATCCGACTGTTGCGTCTGGCCATGGGCAAATTACAGGCTGACATGTAATTGAATTACAAATTGCCAATTACTGGTGAAAATGTAATTGAATTACACTTTACCAATCACGTTCTAGGTTTTCTGGAAATTATTAATTACAAATTACGTAATTTTAGTTACACCAGATTACAAATGACTAACATTATCAGGGTCAATATATGCAGACAAAATTCTTCAAGAAACATTATGCTTTCTAATTTTCCTTTAAATTGCAAGGCATTGTCAAAAATCGCTTACCTTATTATCTTTCAGAAACAGCAGCTGTTCGAACAATCTGATGTGTTGGACTAATTAACGCTTCACTCTGTGATCAATGCGAGCGGTGGTACAGCGAAATATTAGAACTTAACGATTTGAACCAATGAATTAGTCTTATTTTTTTCATTGTATCGATTTACAGAGTTGAACAGACACTCTTGAAACTATGTAAAAAACAGATTTTACATTTTATTACATAATAATTTGAGTGACATCACAAAGAAAACCGACTTTAAATTTATTAGACCAGGCTTTAGCTTTTGCAGGGTGATGCCATGATAATTCCTACAAGTGCATCCGAGAGATGACGTCTGTTAGGCCTTACACTTATGCCTGGAAAACTGAAGTGACTCTCTAGCGGTTCAGAAGAAGGACAGAGCAGACTAGGCTATATTAAGAAAATAAGTAAGCGTAATACTAGAAATACCATTGTAAGACGATTTTTGAAATAAGGAATTTTTACGCTATCAATTTTTTTTATTAATCAAGTGACGTAAAATAATTTGTCTTTATAGTATAATTTGAAATTATAAATTACAGGCAAAATGTAATTGAGTTACAAATTACAAACTACATTTATTTCGGACAACAAATTGAAAATTAACAAAATTCAAAATTGACGGGTAAACAGCGCGTCCCACCCACTGATCTTAATATATACTGGATTGCGCATAGCCTATACCATCGGTCGATGGTCCGCCATCTTATCACTCGTATGCTATTAGCTGTGCTCTTCATATCCATGATAATGTATTCATTAAAACCTTCCATTAAGGACCATATCCACATTAACTGCAAGCTAACAAACCGCTAGTTGATGTCAAGTCTCAGTGCTACGAATTAATATGTAATGTAATCGAGCATTTATATAACGCTCCTTCTAGATATCTACTCAGAGGCGCTCTCTGCGGTGACGATGGTTTTTATATCTATGGTCCCACTCTCCATTTTTTGCAGGTAAGCATGCATGAGTTATTCATCGTGTAATATAAGTATAATTATTTGCAGTTATTAAAATTATGTATGTATGCATGTATGCATGCATGTATGTAAGTAGGTAAGTAAGCATGTATGCATGCATGCATGTATGTATGTATGTATGTAAGCATGTAAGTATGTAAGTATGTTTGCAAGTATGTATGTAAGTGGGCATATATGTAAGTATGTATGTATATATGTAAGTATGTATGTATATATGTAAGTATGTATGTATATATGTATGTATATACGTATGTATGTATGTATGTATGTATGTATGTATGTTTGTATGTATGTATGTATGTATGTATGTCCATTTATTGAGAAAAGGGTGGACAGAAAGCAGTCATTTACATATTTAATATAGCAGCCTAAAAGTTATATAACTGAAAACAGTTCACCTAATGAGTGAGATATTAGATCTAAATGTTATGGATTATTAATCGAACCAATAATGGGCCGAAGGACTATAGCACATGTTTTTGTACATCATCCTTGATAACAAAAATTCTTGCTGTCCTTATGTGGAAGGGCAAATGCAAATGAATGGGCCCGCGATCGCAGAGGTTGTATTGTGTTGGAGGCCTTAACATGCACATCGGTCGCAGAACACGGCTCGGACTACCAATTATGGCCTGGAACAGTACCGTGTCTGCTCTGGTGGCCAGATCTCCGAGCATCAGTGCAGCATCGGGCAGGTAACATCCTCGCAGGACGCGCCGCATGAATTGTTCAAGGCGGTTCTTTTCGGCAGCAGACAAGTACCCTACCAGAGAGGGGACCCATAGAGGAGTTTCGCGACCATCGTTGCTCTAACTAAGTCGTGCAGTGAGTCAGGTGTCATTCCACGCGATCGTAGAGTCTTCTGTGCAAACAACGACGAGGAGCAGGATGCGAGGGTTTTTGTCATTATTATTATGTTTATTATTATTATTATTATTATTATTATTATTATTATGTTTATTGTTGTTGCTATTGTCATTGTTAACATTATGTTTATTATTATTATTATTATTATTATTATTATTATTATTATTATTACTATATATTATTATTATTATTGTTATTATGTCACATATAGTGTTATTCATCATTGCCATTGCCAACGGATCTGTCATCAGGCCATCTGGGTCGCCGCTTGTCAGTGGATTGTAATCTTGACATAGTGCCCTGAAAAGCCACCGCATTGAAACGTTGGATCAATGCCGACAAGTTCTGGAAAAAGAAGTTTGTCTCTCGGGTGTCACCGGTAGTTGTCGAAAGATGGCGCCCAGTCTCTATGTTTATTATTATTTTTAATATTATTATTATTATTATTATTATTATTAGGTTATCATTATTATTATTTTTTGTTATTAGAATATTATTATTATTATCCGTCAGCGAACTTGCACGTACAACAGTCCTTCTACGCTTTTCCAAAAATACTGACAGACTGACTGACAGTTTAATTGTCGATCTCGGTGGAATGTTTGAACGTGAATATCTGAATGCAAATGGAGAGACGTTGAAACAAGTGCACGGTCTCCATGGGATCTTCTGATACGGCGGTCACGCGGCGATCCAACTCCGTCAAGAACTCGCGTCCAGCGCGATTGATGTGGCCCAGTGATTCGAATGCCAAGGGAACGAAATCATGTGTGGTGGAAAGAGTTGAACATTTTGAACACTTTCGATCCGCGGCATGTTCACTGTTCAGATGCACCGCCAGGCACTGCCGAAGACAGGTGGATGTAGGAGGCGGCGCACGTGTGGATAGTTGTTGCATCCCAAGCGATGTACTTGCCTCTCGCCCACGAGATGAGTATCGCTCCATCCGGTCTTTTTCCGTTGCTCCGGATCAAACTCTGTGGCTCCTTCGAGGATGGAAGGTCTGATTTTAAAAGGGTTCTTCACACAATATTATTCAAGGCCAATAACTCACCATCCGGGAGTGTTGGTGCGCGGGCCTCAAGGATTTCTTCCTTAAGAGCGTCGACCCAATTCAATGTATGTCTCCTAAGAAAATTATCAACTGCACACGGTTATTTAGTTCTTACACATTCATTCAATCAATCATTCAAAAGTTCTTTACTGTTCACCAAAACCAAATTCGAAAGCAGCAGAAACATGAAATTATACAAGTGAGTATATAAACAATAGTTAACACATTTGTATAAAAGCAGACAAAAGGTATACCCCAAGCGAACGAAACGTTCCGCTAGTAGGGGCTGCCTCATTGCACCAGATAATTTTCAATGGAGTGATTACAACACCATGTATCAATTATGGTTCATTAAAATGTTTAAAAATACTTACATTCAATACATTCAATTACACTGTTCCACACTAAAACAACCAAATTTTACAAATTATAGCGAAGTGAATTTAATTATACACTTTCATGTTTCATACTATTGTGCAATTGCACGATGACATAATATTATACAGCCTTCCGTGAATTAGGCCTATTAAAGTCAGCAATGCATGTGAAATACGACAATGACAATAGAGACCTGTAGACAGAACGGATCATACATTCAGCAGGTAGTGTTTTAACTGACGTTTAAACAATTGCAAAGATGAGGAGCTTGTCAATTCTTTTGGCGATGAATTCCAGCAGCTAGGGCCATATATATTTTTATGCTATGCTGTCTAAGGGTAGTAAGAACACAAAGCTGGTGATAGTTGTCGGGGGAGCGCGTAAAATAGTTATGTAGCTCATAATTTTTTTAAACCAAGGCTGGAATCTGCTAAGTAATAGACAGCGGTGAAACTTTTACATGAATTCCCCAACCTGGAGCTAGTTAATACATTCGAAAGGTAAAATTCCTGTTGTTCTAAATAGATTGGCAGTATGAACCCTTTGGGCACATTACATATCACGCGCATAATTCTTTTTTGTAGGGTCTGCAAGAAAGTTAAAGTAGTTTGATAGGTACTTGCCCAGATTTGATTGCAGTAAATTAGATAAGGGTATACAAGTGCATAATATAGAGTTTGCAGCGTTTTTCCAGGCAAAAGGTATCTTATCCGAGAGATAATACCAACGTTCTTAGCTAGTTTTTGTGATATATAAGTGACGTGTTGTTTCCATAACAGCTGATCGTCAATGAATACTCTAATTTAGTTGATGTTACTCATTTTTGGCATTGTTTATCAATTTTAAGAGAGATCAGATAGTCAAGGATGGTGGCCATCCTTTTTATGAACAAAAGAAAATGTAATTTGATTTACTAAAGTTAAGAGATAGCATATTTGTTCGGAACCACTCCCCAATTCTACCAAGCTCCACGTTCAGATCATCAACCAAATCATGCAGACTATTGCCATACAGAAACACGTTAGCGTCGTCAGCGAACATAATGAATTCCAAAAGAGGTGAAGCAGCCATTATGTTCGTCAACATATAACAAAACAGTAGTGGCCCCAGTATAGAGCCTCGAGGAACTCCACAGTAATTCAATGATCCACATGTGAATCCATTATACAAAACCTATTGTTCCCTATTAGTTAAGTAGTTGCGAATCCAGTCCAAGCCTAGCCTCCTTATCCCATAATGTGTTAACTTTCTAAGTAGTATATTATGATTTGCAATGTCGAACGCCTTAGATACATGTAAGTCGAAAAACACTACTATGGAAAACATATTATCCTTAGCTTCAGCGATCTTATCACACACATCTAGTACTGCCATGTGAGTTGAAAGGTTTTTACGAAAGCCAAACTGGCCACTGAACAGGGTGTCTTTCTTAGTTAAAAACGATGTTAAGCGAGTATACATAGCCTTTCAAAATTTTGCGAGTAATAAGGTAATATTGATTTAGGCTTATAATTTTCTAAGTTAATCTTCCCTCCAGTTTTATAAACTGGCACTACTTTTGCAATGTTTAGAGCGTCTAGAATAATCCCAGTTACAAATGAGCGGTGTATTATCTCCGATAGCTGTCTAGATACACGTTCTATCAAGGCACAAGCAATTCTAGGACTAATCATATCCAAACTTTCACTCAGCGAGGTTTTAAGTGAATTAGCAAATGAGATAATCTCATATTGCGTAGTCATCATCGATACATATCGAATCCATATTGAGGTTAGTAATGGAAAAGGTAATATTCTAATGCATTAAATCAAATCATAGGTACTAAATTTACACTGACCAAGGGCTTTGGTCAACTTCAAACCCCCCCCTAAGTCAACCACAATATTAAAAAAAATGATCACCTACTGTGCACAAACCTTTAGCCGAAACGCTAACCGTCACCATAATCCGTTATAATATATATACACACAAGCCTAGACCTTGTTTAGGACATCCATCTACAGGTTATATGAATAATCAAAAAAAAGAACCATTAACGCACCTTGTGAAATGTAATCCATGTACTATCTCTCACATCCAAATATCATGTGATGGAAACATACAAACAACCTTGACGTATGAAAACGATAGAACAATGAACCTCTGTTTTAATGGACGATGAGGCCTGCACTAATTGAACCCATCCGTCTAGATGTCTGTGTCTAACTGCTCGTCCGTTCGTCTTGATGTCTCTATCTCCGTCTCTATCTCCGTCTCTCCATCTGTCTCTATCCCTGTCTGTCCCTCTTTCTCTCTGTCTCTCCATGTTCCGTTTACAAGACTATTGAAACGCCTTAACACGATTGCGGAATTAAATGTTCAGAAAGTATGGTGCTCAAAAGGGGCTAATTGTTTCTCACACATCCGATCGTAATCTCTAAATTTCTAAAACGTCACATGAAAGCCAAACGCAGGGAACCAGCTTATTCACGAGCGCTGCGTCAAATCAGAGGGGTTGTCTGAAGGATAGTCCGTGGTAGAGCAAAGTCCGGTTTCCAGAAGGTCAGCGGAGTGTTTCATTAGCGTCTCTTCATCGCTGTAGACAGGGATATGATAGAGCGCTGGTTGTCGGTCTAACAATCAGCTGCCTCGTCGTTGAGAGCACTGATCTCTGTCCGAAGACGGAGAGACTCGCTTCTTAAAAACACGATTTCGTTGACTGTTGCCCGTAGAGCAGCAGCCATCTCTCGCAATCGTTGTTTCTGTTTCCACTCCTTAGCTCTAGCCTTTCGGACCCTTTCCCGAACGCGTATCAATTCCTGTTCTTTAGCTTTTATGTTATTAGGTCTTTTCTGCTACTAGACCCTGCATGTAATCTTCGAACGTTTCGTCACGAGCATCCATGTTCACAGTCTGATCTGACAAGTCCGTCACGCTTCTAACAAACTTGTCCTGCGTGCGACGAAAAACGCTCCAACTTTCTGGTCAGAGGGCGTTCTTATATACCGAACGACGCCCCCGCCATTCTAGAATGTTCTTTAAGCTGACGAAATATCACGCGATGGGTACATTCATACGGCTGCTACTAATCAGGAACCCACGTCATACGTATGGCACTTTTGGCGTTCCGTACACGCTGCTAACGCATGAAAATACAAAAAAAGGCTATGAATGGACAGCGATTTCATTTGTGTTGCGTAAACCGAATGAGTCTGTTGCAGGGATGATTACATGATCACCAAATCTTCCTTATCTACCCACGAATTATGTGATTCAGGGTAACCGAGCCATTTTACCAGCGATTTCTTCCCACGTTTCCTGATAACCTTTTCAATTCTAAATATATCTTGAGTTGTCTTCTGTAGCTCCTGTTCGTAAAATGAGCCCTGTATTTCTTCTCCATTATAATCAGTGATCTTATAAGTTGGAGGATCCGTGTATTGAATCTGGGATACTGTAAAAACTTCTTCCGTCCATCTAGGTGTGTACCCCTTTTCAAATATGTTCTTTTTCTTAGTTATTCTACCTTTATCACCGATTGAAAACCTAGGCACAATAGGTTCCGAAATCTCATCACCGTTCAAATTCATAAAAACAATCTTCTCGTTCACTTTCACACTAGCTTCAGCGGGCGTCATTTTAATAGAATTATGTCTTGTTTCATTATAATTACTAACCATATCGCCTAACACTTCGATATATCTCCTTGTTGAATTAGCTGTAAAGTACTTAAACATTTTCTCTCGCATAGTCCGGTTCCATCTCTCAACTACGCAGGATTTTTCTTCATTCGCAGTAGAGTACAACTCAACCAAATTCTTTACGTCTTTATTATAAAATTCTTTTCCTGTATCCACCCACACCTTACCGGGTTTTCTTCCGCTCTCTAATATTTTCAAGAAGCCAAAAGCTGTAGATTTTCCACTCTTATCATATAACGGAACGATCCACCCGTACTTGGAAAACACATCTATGACGGTTAATAGATATTTCACGCCATCGTTATCTTCAGCGAATGCCTGCATATCCACTAAATCAGCCGCCCAAATTTCATCTATTCTACCAGCAAACACCTTCTTTTTTCTAAAATGCCTTACTACAGGCTAATTCAATTCATTCGCTAATTTATTGGTCCATTTCAGATCGGGTTGTAATTTTAAGCGTTTTTTAAACCTAACCCGAGACTAGCTTTAGTAGATAATATAGGTTTGACTATAGCCCTCTCTATTCTCTCCCGTAAGCTAGGATTAGGTATATTATTCAATTCATTAATCATTGCTCTGTCGGCTATATTCCTAGAAGCCGTATCCGCATGCTGGTTGTAAGCTAAATCATGATAATATGCAGCGTTATCGACTCTATCAACGGGTTTCGACCAATCTTTAGGAGTTCCATCAGGATTCAATCTCAAATCTAGTCTAGTTCCTGGTCCCTGTAGACTGATGTCCCGGCAAGTGCATCTCACCTGGAAATTTAGCCCATGATAATTTGATACCGCTAGTTACTGAATTTAGAGACCCAACTAGATCCCCACCTTCTACAGCTTTCACGAATTGTGTCTTTGTTTTTCACAAACATCACACGTGCCTCTAATCATTGACCTTCCATTCTTCGCTCTAACATTTTGAATATTTTTGGTTTCAGTATGAGTTTTACACTTTACGCAATACATTTTAAATACAATTAGATATATTTAAAATGGAAGTAAAAGAAAATTTATCGTGGAACGACACATTATCCAAGAGATTCATTAACCTTCTTTAACCTAGAAGTATAAGAGGGTTAATCGTAGGAAAGTTTGGATGTGGTAAGACGACTTTATTGTTGAACCTGCTTCTAAGACCCGGATGGTTAGATTACGACAATCTTCAAGTATACGGAAGGTCTCTCTTTCAACCAGAGTATAAAATTCTGAAAAAAGCATTCGAGGAAAAAATGTCTAAAGAATCCATCGTCTGGTTATTTGATATTCAAAACGAGATCATGAGAAAAAATCTTTCACCAGCATTTGTCGTTGAGGAAATGGCAAAGCAATTGGTTAAAAAATCTGATATTTCTTCCCAGTTCTTTGAATCAGCAGAAGACGTGCCAGACCCGAGTGACTTGAACCGTGACAAGAAGAATCTGATGATTTTCGACGACTTACAGTTAGAAAAGCAGAATAAATGCGAGACTTATTACATCCGAGGGAGGCATAGCAACGTCGACTGTGTCTAGCACAGAATTATTTCAAACTACCGAGACAGACAATTAGAGAGAATGCAAACTTTATCTGTTTGTTTTCCCAAAACTTGAAAAATATTGATCACATCTACAATGACCTCGTCAGCACAGATATGTCTAGGGATGAGTTTAAGAAACTATGTCAAAGAGCCTAGAAGCAACCTCACGGCTTTGTAGTGATAGATCACTCTAGTAATAAGAATAACGGAAAGTATAGATGCGGTTTTGATGAATTCTACATTCCATTATAAATAAATCTTTGCTAATTTAAAAATGGAATCATTTCTACAAAAGATTGCAGACTACACCGAAAGGATTGCTCGTTACACGGAGCCAAAGTCATCGTTTTACATATTATTAAGTGACAAGACTTCGCAAATAAGGACGCGGTTCAATCCGCTGATACAGTTTGATAAAGATAAAAAGTATGAAATGGCTCTTGTCAATCTGGAAACATATTTTTCATTCCCAAACATCGATGAGACTAACAACATCTTTTCGTATTCGCCGAATGGTGGGGGTATGTGGGTTACTATAACCCTTCCCGAAGGCTGTTATGAAATTACAGATATTAACGAATACGTCCAGAGAATCATGAAAGAAAACGCGCATTATGATATGGTTAACGAAGAATACAATATTAAGATAGAAGCAAACAGCAATACGTTAAAGACAGTTTTGCATATAGCGGAGTATTACTTAGTTGATTTTTATGCTTATAACTCTATCGGTAAAGTCCTCGGTTTCAATAGGTGGCGATATACCAAGGGATATCAAGAATCAGAGAATATAGTAGACATAATGAGTGTTACTAATCTGAGGGTAACGAGCGGTATCATCGGGGCTTCCTATAGCAACGGAACGACTGATAATATAATTTATTCCTTCTTCCCGAATGTAGGGCCCTGTTACAAGATTATTGAAACGCCGAGAAATTTGATCTATCTTCCAATCACCCTATCCACGATTTCGACAATGGAAACGACTCTCACCGATCAGAATGGTAAACTAATTAATCTGCGAGGTGAGATATTATCGATATGGTTTCATATTAGAGAAGCTTAAAAGTTTTTGTAGTTTTATATAAAATGAGTCGATACACGAACGTCAAAGTCAATATTTCAGAAGGACAAAAAGATCAAATTAAAAGATCGCTACAAGCGGGAACAGGTGTTAGTATTGGATTAAAGTACATCGATTTAAACGGAGAGTATGTGTTAGCTCTTATCCAGGCACAACTCAATAAACTAGCTAAAGCGTACCAGGATGGGAAAGGCGTGACTATAAAAATGAGTAAAACACAATTGTTACATAACGGTGACATCGAAGGCGGCTTTATCGGCGCAATTTCACCTTTTCTTGCAACTGCTGGCAAATTCCTACTATCTAGCGTATTACCGAGCTTAGCAACGGGTGGATTAACTGGAATAGGTGCGGCGGCTGGTTCTAAAGTCATTGATAAAGTCACCAGAACGGGTGGGGCTATATGTGTCAGTAGTCGAGATAAAAACTACAAAATAGTGCAACAAGGGCAGGGTCTATACGTGAAGCCATACCAAGGATCTGGATTAAACGGCGTAGGAGAAGGTCTGTATCTGAAAAGAAGTAATGGGTTTATAAATGGGGAAGGACTTATCTTAGGACCAGATGCACCTTTTAAAAACATTCCGCTTCTCGGATTGC
Organism: Bimastos eiseni; assembly: GCA_959347315.1. Taxonomy (NCBI): domain Eukaryota; kingdom Metazoa; phylum Annelida; class Clitellata; order Crassiclitellata; family Lumbricidae; genus Bimastos; species Bimastos eiseni. The sequence continues at coordinate 7,800,155 of OY365814.1, forward strand.
TACTTTAAAAAATAGTGTATATATATAAAATGTCTCTATTTCCAATTCATAAAAGGGGTGGACGAAAGCAAAAATTGTTCCAGAAGTAAGAACTCAACCGAGATCCGTCAGATGGAAGGTGTGTGAAGGCATGTGGGATGTCAAGTATAGACCGCAAAGACAAATGGGCGGTCTAAGGCGGGAATTTTTTGCTCAAGAAGCGATAACTCTTCATTCACAAGAGACGGTTGTTTTACCATTAGGCTTAGGTGGCCGAATGACGAAAGGATCGTGTAAAATTTCGCTCCATCCGGAATTTATAGAAGCGGGGTGTCGCCTGTTAAGCAATACCGTTACTGGATTCGCGGAAGAAATTTTACTCGATTGTTAAGAATTTTAGAGATCTTTTGACTGCCACCATAAACGAAGGAGACTCGTTATGTTATGTGAATTACGAATAAAATTGAATTCCATTTTTAAAATATTCTTTGATATTATAAAATGGAATTGAACAAAGCAGACACTTATCGCCTTCAGAAAATATTTGAAATTCAACAGGAAATCTTACGAGAACGTGAAAAGAGAGAAATCATCTGTAAAAATATCAAAAGGGTGTTAAAGTTGTTGAAGCGTTGGGAGGTTTGTTAACCCTTACGTCTTCGGGACTCAGCGTATTAGGTGCAACTTTTCTAAGTTCCGTCGTAGCCGCACCCGCCGCTACTTTCGTGGGAGCTTTATCCGCTGGAGCTGGAACACTATCTCTGATATCCTCCCAAGTCCGCCGAATATTATCGCTACGACAATAAAAACATGCAAAGATCAGGACTATAGCTGAAGGGCAACTCAATTCGATCAGCGACCTTGTTTCAAAGGCCCTAGATGATAATATTATCTCAGACTAGGAATATTCTGTTATTCTAAGTGAATTCGAGAAATTTAATCAGATGAAGGAAGAGGTTAGGAGTAAAACCAACATAGATGAAGCGACGAAACACTTAGGCAAAACGAATTGAATACAAAGTGGACGTTTATTTACGTTTTACGTTTGTACGTTTTTACGTTTAAATATTATGTTTCCAACTTAAAAATGTCGTTTCTAAAAATTCAGGACCCAGACAAACGAGACTTTATCGTTGAGAATTTTCTCAAGATGAAGCAAAATATTAGACAAGACTCGTTATCTGAGAAATTAGGGGACATTGGACTTCAGCGGGAATTGATAAAGGCGTACAAACCCATAATCGACTCGCAATCTGGACTATATAAAAAATTAGGCGCGATTGAGGAAAGCACTACGGCGACTTCTACAGCTCTTCGAGCATTGCCGGCATCGCTATCGGCATCGTTGAAAGCGATTCAATTCCCACAAAATCCCTCAATAGAAGTGTTTCAGGACGATCCCGTTTCAGATATTGGAACCTTACAACTAGGCGGCCTCGCATCAAAATATTTACCAGAATACGCTTCAGACAAAAGGAAGACGGATACGACTTTCGGAATATACTCTAAAGATAAGGAGTTTTTCTTCGGTAGCAGCCAAATCTGGATCGAAGGAGACGATATAACGGTGGGTAATAACACCTACAAGGGAACTCCCGGGCTATAGGAATTGATGACGATGAAAGAACCAAACGTGTCTATATACAGTCAAAACGATCTTGTCGTGTACTCGGAAACTCTTGAAACGACGGGCGCCTTGTATGTACCTAATAATCTGAATAAACCCAAATCGTCTAGAGGCCTATAATATAATAAAATCATTAAGCCATTGCTCTTGATGCGAAAAGGGAGGTTCTCAACGGGTGAGGGAGTCGTAGTTCCGCCACAAGACCCTGATGCGTTAGTGGAAATGTTGGCACTTCGAATGGCTAGCTTCAGAGCGGGAAATACGGGATTAAGAAACGAGATAGTCGGTATCTGCGATGAGTTACTTAGGCAAAATAAGATAAATGTGTTCGAATATAAAAATTTAATGACATAATTAAAAAATGACTGTCATAGCGAAGAGAAGATTTGCTAAAAGATACAACGTAGGAGGTGCTGGAATATTTGGCACGATATCAGGATTTTTCAAAAGAATGTTATCTTCCAATGCTGCAAGACAGAAAGCAACAACTGCATTAAGTGCTGGTAAAGAGGCTGCAACAGAGATCGGATAAAAGGCCATAGATGTAGGTAAAACCGTTGCTATTAATGCTGGAAATCGATTGGTTGATAAAGCAGCGGAAAAAATGTTTACATCACCACCACTTAGTCAAAAGAGTAAGAAAACGCTACAGAATTTAATATACCCCAACGGAAAAGGAACAGAGCGAAGATGTGTTAAAGGGTTTAATATCTCCCCACCCTTAGGCGAATATAAATAATTTACTGTCTGGTTACGGCGGCACCATATCGATCCGAGATTTGGTGCGTGGATCTGGAATGAAGTGGGCTTTAAAAAAATCTTATTATATTAAAAATGCAGTCAGATATTCTAAGATTCACTGAAAATACTATTATAGACGAGGGAATTGAGAGATATGAACTTCATGAATATGAACCAGTGGCTAGGACGAATCTTAACACTGGGGAAATTCGCATAAATATCGAGCTTCAAGATCTGTTGAGCCACCCCTCCGAGTCACACCTGCTGTTCGATGGCAGACTGACTAAAGCGGATGGAACCTTTTACGTTGATGCTGACGCTGCAGCCTTAGTTAACAACGGGCTGATGCATCTCCTTAGTCAAATGTCGTATTCCTTGACTAATCAAGAAATAGAAAGCGTGTTTCATCCTGGACAAGCGACAACTATGCTAGGTCTATTGAAATATCCCAACGACTTTGCTCTTCCTCAGGGACTTAACCAATTATGGACTAAGGACACAGTCGCCACTGCTGTTATAACCGATAACACGGGATTCGCGATAAGACAAGCGTATCTGATTCGGAAACCAACTGCAAAGGGTACATTTAGCTTCATCGTACCTCTGAAGCACATTTTTGGATTCTCTGAGGATTATGATAAGGTAGTCTACGGTGTGAAGCAGACTTTAACTCTCGTTCGCAAACCTGACAGCGATGCTATTTTTAGGGCAAATGCGGTAGCGGCCGTCAAGTCAACCTCAGTAAAATTTCATAGTTTATGCCGCACGTTCAAGCGTCTGACATGGAAAGAGTGCAGCTGTATAAAACGATCGAAGCAAAGGCAATGTTACCAGTAGCCTACCGAGCTCATCTTTGCGATACTATAACGGTTCCTGTATCTACCACGTTTAGTTGGCGACTTAGTGTAAAGACAGCGCCAGAAAAACCCAGGTACATCATAGTTAGATTTCAAACGAATCGAAGCGGCAATCAAGAGGTTATCCATCAATTTTCGATCATTGCGATATCAAGAACATGTATGTCATGATGAACCAGGATAGATATCCAGCAGTCGACTATAACCTCTCATTTTCTAATCAGCAATTTTCTAGAGCTTTCAGAGACGCGGCGACCTTTAGCGAAAAATTCTACGGAATGGACCAGTTGGTAACTCAGAGCAACATCACTCCGGCCGACTACAAAGACCTACATCCGCTATTCGTTTTTGATGTAAGTAAGCAATCTGAACGGCTAAAGTTATCAGTTGTAGACATCCAGATCAAGGCTACTTTCAATGCTGCGATCCCTGCTGGAACGGAAGCTCATGCAGTCGTCATTTCAGATAAATTGCTAAACTTTCAATCAGACGGCCAGAAGATGAACGTAGTATATTAAAGAAAATATTTTCTATTATAAAATGAAACTCCCAGAACTGAAATCGCTAATGAAGGAACATGGGCTAGTAGGCTCGAGTTATATGAAAAAAGCCGAGATTATAAGTGTACTCATCGAGAAAGGAATAATTCGAGAGATGAAAAAACCAGAGAAAGAGCAAAGGGAGATCGATCCAAGATACATGTAACTTAGAGAAATAAGAAGGAATTCGGAAACGGGTGAAGTTGTAAAGTATCCATCATTGCTCAAAGTTTCAAGAGCACATACGACAATCGGTAAAATTATAAAGAACTTTGATGGGAGAGTATGGAGAAAAAAATATGAGATTAATATCCGATCTAAATATAATAAATAATATTTGAAATGGGAACTCGTAAATTTTTAGATTTCGAAACTTTAGAAGAAGATGTTGTTTATACTGTTAAAACGAAGCAATATTTGTAGGGCACAGTAGGATATTTCTTCCTAATTACAGTAGAGGCACCGGGCGGGACAGAGTATTACATGAGCGTATTCGAGGGGCCATTGCATAACAAGTTGGAAAAGAATATCTTACAGAAGACATTTACTTTCATGAAAACGAGGATAGAAACGGAACCAGAATACATCATACCGTATATCGTGGTATCTGGAGATAACGAAGTTGTTGAACTTATAGTTTAAATTTTCAATGAGAATAGTCATTGAAAATCTTAGTCATCGTACACGAGTAACTGCATCACGCTTAATCCAGGCTTGCCCGGTTCAGCTTGCTTACAATGCAACATGTAAGATGTGTATTTTCCTACGGAATCAATTAAAAATTCTTGATAAGTATTTCCTAAGTAAATAGGATTAGGTGCAGTGTATGAAATATTCCAACTTCCTGAGTTGTTGGCTCCTTCTATCCTCCAATCATAAATTCTTTCGGAGGATTTATTCCTTCGTTTCAATCCAATCTTCAAGATTCTTACAGCTGTTGGACACTTGATAGTTAAAAAGAATTGACTGTTGACGTTAGACACCCATTCATTTTCGTCTTTGAACGCATTGAAGGCTTTTTTATTTTGAAATTCGGAAGTGGCGCTCGCTTCAAAACCATAATTACTAGTATTCGAAGTTAATCTAGGAACGTAGCTGACATGACATTTTCTTCCGAGTGTGATATCAGTAAGAGTAGGAATCCACTGTAACAGCCCAATACCCGTCCATTCCGCCCCATCGCTCGTGGATATAATATGAAATCGCCAGTAAACGTAATTAGACGATGCTGGAAATGTAAATTTGTTCAAAACTCCTGCATCGAGAACATCCATTTTAGGACTTAGAATATCTGTAAATATTATTCCATCATTACTCGCTTGAACTTTCCATCTAGTAATACGTGTGTTTATTACTGTGCTAGCAATGATGTAGAAACCCGACATAGACAAAGGAACGGGATATTTAATCTGTAACCAAACATCAGTTACTGTATCGGCTATCCAACATTCGGGGGCATGACAAGCATTTTGAAGCGCTTTCCACGGTTCAAAGTTATACCCAGCCGCTATACAATATTCGCTAGCACTAGCTTCGTAAGTAAAACCGTTTATCGTCGTTACATTCGAAGTCATGGTAGGTGCTGCAGTCGCGTATAGTCTCGCGCTATCTGTGGTGGAACTATTCTATATCGCTTGGTTGACTAAGGTTTCGACTTGACCAAAACTCGCGACCTGGCTAGCTAAGACTGGTGGATGAATGTCGGTCGGTAGACCTTTTATCATATTACCATTAATATTTAAATCACCATCCATTTCGTTCGTTCCATCTCGTTTTAGAAAGGTATTACTGGCTTGGGATAGAGTAACACCTCCAGACACTATTCTTTCAACTGATGCAGTATCAGTTCGTCCAAATTTGTCGACAGGCATGTTTTTAAATAGGTGATATTATTAAATGTAATTCATTCACGACTTCTTGAAATTTACAACCATCGTTACACGTTTTTTAAATACATACAGGCATAAGTGACCACAATACACTTGACCGTCTGGTTGTATTCGCTCACTGTTGTAAAACAGCGGTCTTTGTAGATATTTTATCAATTCCGTACGAGGAGGTAGTCCATAGCTGTCGAAATAGATTTTACCATTAGCGCGCTTGATCCAACATGTCCAATGCGTTCTTTTACTATCAGAATCGTCCAGATTAAGGATACCGCACTCGTTCAATCTTGGTTTCTTCGGCAGCTCGTCTCTTAGAAAATCTCCTCTGAAATTCTTGATGTTTAGTTTCTTCGCCGCTTCGATTGGATCCACGTTCGACAAAGCAATATTAGGTAACGTTACACCTTCGACATCGATTTGTTCAACACTCATTTTATATTTAGAGAATAATGCCCATATGCTAAAGTGTGGATTCCATCTTGCTGAATCACTCGTTTATCGTCTTCCGCTGAGAGAGCTACCTTGTTAACTTCTTCGGTGTAGATATCGTGTAGGTGGGATCGAATGACATTCATCTTTCTCAATTGTTCTCTCTTGGTTAATAAGCAGTCCTTGCAGTCTTCGTGAGTGATAGATTTCTTAACGACGTTCTTCTTCACACCTTTACATTTCTTGTGGTCTACTCCAGCCATCTTGTACGAATACAACTTTGATCTTAAACCTACAAACTCTTCGATCTGTTTATCAGCTGCTTCATCTTTGAACATGCCAATGACCTTTTTATTGATGCTAGTTTCTACACAAGAGGGATGGTCTTTAGGATAGTTCCTAGTGTCGAACCTACTTCTAATGTCGGGAGCTGTATCGGCGTAGAAGTCTTCGGTCTTAATATCATAGGCTAAAGAATCAGTATCGTTAAAAAGAAACTTTGCTCTATCTTCATACTTTTTCTTGATGTAATTATAATGAAAATCGTACATTATAGTTTTACTTAAGTCTAAAATACACATTCCAAGATATATAGGTTTGTTGTATTATAGCTTCGTCCGTTTCATGTGAATGGCGATTAGGTTTTCGTCAAAAATAGTTCGAGTATCGTAACTCGTTCTCGCTGCTAGCCTGAGGGCTTGTTTCTCGCTGGAAACCTGTTTTATGTCTACACGGGCCTCTATATTTTCGCATGTCTTACCAAAAACACTATTGTTCATTAGTTTGAAAAAGTCTTTCTCGAAATCGTTGGTGGCTTTCGTCCTCAGGTTGGTATTTAGATCGATATACTTTTTCAACCAAGCACTTTCTTCAAATTTAATTCCACTATGAATTTTGCTAATCTTCAAACCTAAGCTTTCATACAGCCTTAAATTTTCGTAATGGACTATGTACTTTACTTTATCATTCAGGTTTGGAATGAGTTTTGAAACATCCGATTCTTTAACCTTAACACTCTCTGGAGCAAGAGGATAGTCGTTGTGAAGATCGTGCAAATCTCTCGGATATTCCAAGTCGACTTCTAATATACATGGTGTTTCTCTCCAGTCGTTTAGCTCATCGTTATTCATCCACTGGAACCTATGAGTTGGTAGATTCTTACACATTGCCCATCCGTATAGGTTGTTCGCGTCTAAATAGGTTATAAATGTAGAAGGTTTGCTATCGACAAACGATGGCATGTACTTATTGTTTGCTTGCCCATGACGATGTGAAATAGTACTTACACCACCTCTTATACCATGTTTAACCATTAGTACCATATCGTAATCGCTCAACAGCTCCAACTCTACTCCGGTCAACTTCAATGCGGTATCCCAAGCAAGACCTGGTGAAGTATAATACCAAGCGGGATCTAGACCATAGTTCTCACAACACACATCTCTAAAATTCTCAAATACATCAGCAAGCAGGAGAACGTCGGACAGGTTATACAAGTCGTGGTATTCTCTAAACGTTTTGAATCCGAATTCATTCCATACTATCTGTGCATGGTTGTAGTCTTCGTCACTGATGCCAGAGTCGTTAAGTCTGGAATAGAATGCTGACTTTGGTGGTAGTTCTGTTTCGTTCAGTCGATCGATGGAATCAACATAGTCATAAGGGTAGACACCTTTTCTAAGCAAGAGATCGAGCTGATTACCAGAGTAGTGTTTGCTTAGATTCTTACACTGATCGTTCCTTAAATTTCTCGATAAAGCGTCGAGACTCGATGCCATGAATCTAAAACTATCGATGAAACGTAATTCACGTTTAACCTCTACTTCCTTACTTTCTTTATTTACAAACTTATCAACTACAACTTCTCTGCTAAATTATATGTACTTTTCATCGTTGCTGGGGATGCAGTTAATCTTTTCGTTATCATCACCTCGTAAATTCTTTACGAATAGATGACTGTCATAACCGGATAGGTTATGGCACAATACTGGGAAAAACTTGGGGACTTTATATTTTAGATTACAGATTGTATGAGCGGTGCCTCTAAATATACCGGTGAGGTGGCAGTGGTCTCTAACTCGATCAACAAACACCCTGTTCGCCTTCGCATATGTGACAAACTGTGGCCGAGTCGTATAACACCTGATCTTTCTTTCCGAATATCGTTTTCTTTGGAAATTTAAATCTATTATAAATATCTTTTATATTATCTATAAGAGTGTCTATAAATATCTGAGCTACATCATCGCCTTCGCTCTCCGCTGTGAACGTTACGGGAGCTTGCCAATATAGATCATCGTCAAAACATTTTATATAATAGCAGAAAGAACTTGGGACGTGTGTTTGGTATTTGTTGGTGTAAGACATGTTGGGATCTGGTTGACAAGTGTCTATAGGTTTTATTAATGACTCAAAATCGGCAAACACGACAAATGGAACTCTCTTCTTTCTATAATAATTTTTGAAACTCCGCATAGTTCTTGGTTCTGGAAGTTCTATCTTTTGAGCTTCGTGTTGGGAACAGTATTCGGTGTGTTTGTGTAGTGAATCTATTCTACTGAATCCAATCAAACATCTTTTACAAGAGGGCATCGAATTAATGGACTTGTCTGTGTGTACCGCCATCAATCTGTTAAAGTTCTTTATCCAACAATAATGCCTCTTTTCTCCATCAGAAATGAGTAATAGGTGATATCGCTCTCGTGCTTCGATAAATATAGTGGGAATAGGTAAACATAGTTCTCATAACCAAAAACATTAATACTAATATTATGTTTACTCTCAAACTTACTTATCCCACTAGCATCCGCTGCTACTGGGAATTCGATGCCAGACCAATCAAGTTCCTCAGATTGTGTTTTTAATTCTTTCGTGATTCTTTCTGAATCTCTCGCTACAGGATTTAAGGCTCTCGTTACGCACCACTTGAAGCACTCTTCGTCTTCGTTCTTCATATTAATAATTCTCTTTTTACTCGCTAAACATTTCGGTAGTGGAATGTAAGAACTGCCTTTCAGCGGTTTACAAACAACTGTGTTGATGTCTAATTTTTGAACCGCTCTAAGTCTCCAGTTACTACCTTACATCTGGAAGGCTGCCATTGATTCTAAGATTTTATCTTTCGCATTATTAAATATTTCACTCGGGTCAGTAGAGTTTAAAACAACTTCGGTCTTAGAGACGAATGGAAAATCCTTGGTATCTACTTGCCCGGATTTCATATCTCCATTGTGCAGGTGAGGACAAAATTGACCTTAGACTGTCGATTTCTAGACAAAAGGTCTTCCAGTTGTGGTTGGGCTGCTTTGAGAAAAGATGTGTCGTGAATTCTGCTTGCTCCTTCGACAGTGTATTTTTTCGTGAAGCCCTTGATAGCTGTGGCCGTCTCTTTTATTTCACGTGTTTTCATAGGAATTTTACCGAATGTAGAATTCACTTTGGCTATCAGTGCTTCTATCTTCTCATTCACCCTTTCTGTGGTTCTTTTGGTATATATCCTTCAATCCACTTTGCGAATGTATTAATCGCTGACTTTGTCTTAACTAATATTTTTCGTACCATCGTGGCTGGTACGGGTTTGAGTGTTGGGATTCCAATGTCAGGGACAGGTGCCTCAAGCAAACTAACATTAGGTGAGGGGGCGCTGCGGGCTTCAATTTTAGCAATCAAATCCGCTTTTCGTAGTCGTGAATAACCAACCAAACCACTCTGTTTGGCAATTTTTCTTAATTCAATAACAGTTTTCTTCGAGTAATCCATTTTATATTGGGGTGCAATGTCTTTAAGTAGAACTGTGAAAATATTTTTTGGTCTATTCATTTTATATATACAAGAAACATTTTTTCCCCTTTTTTGGCACATCATCGAAACTGATGAGTCAAAGCCCTTGGTCAGTGTAAATTTGGTACCTATGATTTGATTTAATGCGTTAGAATATTACCTTTTCCATTACTGGGGTTCCTTAAATAATCCGTAAATGATGCTTCGGCAGGCTTTATCTTCGATGCTAAGTTAGTTCCAATCCCAGTAAATAATTAATTAAATTTGTTTGAGATTGTCATTGCATGGAACGTTGTTGAATTAGAGTTTTAATATTACGTCAAGTTTTATATAGGCTATTTTGGCTATCATCAATTTTTGATGCATAATATTGCTTCTGAGTTGCATTTCTAACCTTTCTGAAAACATTTCTGTATGCAATAAATTTGTTTTTATTCTCCAACGTAGGTGCTCTAATATACTTTTATTAAGTCGGGATTTCTTTTTGAACGACTTAACAGGCAAGGCTGTAGTCATCCATGGCTGTTTATGATGACCCTCATTTCTTCATCATATAATTAACCTTAGAGAAAGTTTGGTCATAAATCAATTTATATTGATCCGTAAGTATTGAATACGCTAGGTTAGCTTCTTTATTATTACAAGCTGTATATACTTCGGACCAGTCAGTATCCCAAAATTGATTATTAAATTTCAGAAGCAACATATCATTAACCAGTCTTTTCTCTAAAGGCTTATAATACTTCCTATCTGGGCAGTGCCTCATATTTTAGATATACAGGGAGATGGTCGGATATGTCATCATAAATTATAGCTGATTCTATGGAGTCGCTTACCACAGTTGTAAATATGTTATCAATCAGAGTGGCAGATTCTTGGGTAACTCGGGTTGGTATCACAAAAGTTGGAAGAAATTGATACGAGCAGAGTATATTAAAGAATGCCAGAGTAAGAAGATGTGGTCCCATCTTAACTTAAGTCAGCTGATATTATTATCACCTGCCAGAAATACATCAGCTTTAATTAACGATAGTTTTGCTAATAAGCGACCAAACTGCTGGTTAAACAACCTTAGATCATTCCCCGGAGCTCTGTATATGACACCTGCCACACAGTCTCTTCCAGATGCCATTTTAACTTTTACAAATAAACTTTCAAATACACATTTTCCTTCATTGACCTTAATATTATTAAGTTCAATAAATTCAGTCATTTTTTTAATTAATATACCAACTCCTCCACCTCTACCCTCTGGTCTAGCTTTGTGTACAAAGGTGAAACCAGGAATATTTATAGTTGCAGCAACATATTCCTGTAACCAGGTCTCGGTCAGTACCAATATTGTTGGCCAGTTAGCTTATTTAATGCACTCCTGTAATTTACATGTAGAATGCTAAATGCCTGATCAGAACATTTTAAATTCAACACAATCTCATCAAGTGACATATATATGCATAAGCATAGCTTAGTCTGACTATAGAAATTTGAGTCTGGATCTAAATCAGGACATTTGGCGATGAAGGCGTTTTCTTCGTAGTCTTCGACAGTTCTAAATTTTCTGGATGGTCGGAGTCCAACGGTGGTGTCATGTAGTTGGGAATGTTCAGTGTAATTGAACTTGACTGTCCATCTTCATTAATTCAAATCTATTGATATTATTTACGTAGTGTTTAACAAGTCACATGCCTTGTCCTCACTGAGGACATTGCAAAGGCCAATTAGGTCAAATAACTAATTCTAAGTCTAGAACGCAGTTAAGTCAATTCAAGTAGGTCTGGTGCAGAACAGTTCAAAATAGTGCGTTCCGTCCTTTCTGTTCAGAGTCCCGTAGGCGTCTCAAAGCAGTGGATGTCCTTCCTGGCTGTTTTCTCTCGGTAGATCATCGAGCGACATGATACGTGTGGGCTTTTCATCAAGAGCAGATGACGTCTTGATGTAGAGTTTTAGACCTTGCCGCCTTGAGTTCAGGTTCCCGAAATCTGTTTGTTATGCAATAGCAGGCGGGTTTTGTAGAAAATTTCTGCATTGTGTTTAGTGAGGTGCTCATTGATGAACACTAGATATGCTCACTAGATATGCTCACTAGGTATGCTCAGAAAGTCCTTGACCCTGCCTGAGTACTCGACGTGACTGATATATCTCATCTCGCTTTTGACGCGAAACAAAGCGGACAACTAGCGGGGCTGACGACTCATCTTTTCCTTGCCGCAGACGATGTGCAGTTGAGATGTCACGCCTGTCAAGGTAAATCGCCATCCTTTTCTTGCAGAAATCCACAATTTGGTCACTGATGACATATGGGTCTCCCAGACCGAATTTACATTACTAGCAAGGTTAAACTAATTTGTGACCTCTGATTTTTCACGGGTAAAGTACGACCTGTGAGTTTTCGTGTGTGCCTGTGTACATGTTTGCACGCGTGTGTGTGCGCGCGCGAGTGCGTGTGAATGTGTGTGTGCGTGTGCGTGTGCGTGTGTGTGTGTATGTGTTTTCATATCCCTACCTTAACATATCCTTATCAGTCCTGTCATTGCTTCTTCCTCTAGACCAGGGTTCTTCCCGAGTTATGATCCAAACTTGCATCCCCTGGGTTTCACTCAGGGAATGCAACATGTCAGTTCAGGGGTTCGACAAAGAGGTAAAGCATGGATTATAAGAATGCATCGACAAATGCATTAGTTGAGCATTATTGAGCCTTTTTTCTCTCTCTCTCTATATATATATATATATATTATATATATTATATATATATAAAGAGAAGATTCTATGTGTCTGTCTATCTGGCTATGCATTTTGACGAGAAATCTTTGCCGTTGGCTCGGGAAACACCTGCGACACGCAGTAGAGAGGTTAGTGAATCCGTCTCCCTGATCTCCAGGGCAAAAGCGTGTCAACGAAACACCTGCTACACATTTGCCGACATGTGCATATGATATCAGTGTGCCACACCTGTTGTTCTTTTACACCGTCATGAATGAATGGACAATTTGGGAGATATCGTACAGTAACTTTCTGGGATTTATTAGTGGAGCGATTGACCATAAATCGTCGAAGAAGTGCGAAGCGTGTATCGTCGTACGTTGAAAACAGTGACGGACTGCTATTTTGAATCATATCTTGTGATGGCGAAGTGCTTCAGTTAACTTATCGTTACGAACTGGATATTTCACGTTTACCTTGAATTACGTTGGCTAGGTATTTTCAGCACCAAGTACTCTTATCGCGAAGTAACGGCATTTGTTTGACATTCACGAACGATTGGATCATTATCCAATCGTTCGTGAATGTCAAACAAATGCCGTTTGTTTGTCGTACGTCTCGTCTCGTACGTCTCGTACGTCTCGTCTACGTGGTTTGTCAACTGATGATGTCGTCTTGGAATAGTCCTGGAATTTCAATGATATACTGACGAAGAATCGAATATACCTTTGAAGAACTGAACTGTCCGAATTTTGCACCAAGTGTCAGATAAGCTTCGAGTTATACTAAGTGTGCCGTTTAGGTAGAATAAGATATATGCTGATATAACTTTGAATTACTTTGTTATAATATACTATTTCAACTAAAACATGTCTAATGTATTTACAGAATCTCTTTCTGAAGTATACAGTTATTTCCTACTGCCATGTGTAACGATGCAAGGCTTGTAACCTTCTGATCGGGCAACGCCGGGTACCCCAGCTAGTAAGATAAATATGGGAACGGCCGTATGATTAGAGGTCCATGTGACATTGTAAGCCTGTGAGCATAAGTTTAAGTATTAGGACGTTAGATGAGTCAAGTATCGGCGACAATAGTTGGTCATCTAACATCCGTAATATAAAATCCGTCAGGTTTAGACAAAAATGTCTAATTCAATATTTCCACCTGCTGTACTGTGTGACTAGGCCCATTTGGAATAGCTTATTCTCCGAATAGAGCTTACACCAGAAGTAACTATTCTCCGATTGATTACTTAATTGCGCCTCCATGACAAAATACAAAGAGCTCATTATCCTAACCTTTGCCACTCCTGAGGCCGCTCACGGCGGCCAATTTTAATGCATTTGATATTATAATTGGAGGGTTAAGGGTTAATGTTAGAGCAAACAAGATGACATTTTGTTCAAATTTTATTAAATAAATTATTACTACACGGCCGAAGGCAACGAACCTATACTCGGCACATCATATGCCACATTATCAGCCACATCATCCCAAATTAAGGTGGTAGCAATTTCCCAGGGCGAAAATGGAGGACATAACAAAATGTTTTATCTTCCATAGATTGCGATTATCTAGACACACGCGACAAATCATAACAATGGTCACCATACTGGGGAATAGAAGACCTACACCCAGGGTCAACCAGGAGTAACATTATGTCCAGCGTAACGCACAATTCCCGCCTCATGCGTAGCAGTTTTACGCGATACTCCGGCGTAGGCCAGTTTTATGTCAGAGGTAAGAGCTACACCCTGACTATGCCAAACCCACGCATATGGCCCCAGGTGTGTATGGGGCCACTGTGAGGCATTGTATGCGGTTCAATCGGTGGTACAGAATAAAACAATTTCATATACATGTATACATAGTATGCAGCATCAACTGTGTAGGAATGCGAACATTAGTCAAACATGTTATAGAGATGATAGGGCTTCTGGGCGTCAAAAGGTTGGGAACCTCTGCCCTAGACTCTTGAGCATTTCAGATGTTAGATTGTCTATTACTTCCAACCCAAGACACCAGATGAGACTTAGAATTCTTTCCTAGTTAATAAAGTCAACAATATTCGAGATAGTACTGTAGACTCTTCGACTGCTGAGACAGGACACGACAGTTCAGCCGAATTGTCATCCTTACGACAACCACACTATCAATCATTGCTGACTTAATGACTAAATTCACATACAAACACTGAACTTGACCCTGTGTCTACTGCATGGCATATAAAAGCTAAACTTCACCTCTTTGCAATTATAATAGCCTGCCTAATCAACCTTTCTTTTTCTACTGGCCTGCTTCTCAATTCATAAGAGGGCAGTTATCCAACCTAGTCTCGAGAACAGCAGTCTTGATTAAAACTCTATTCTAAATATAGAGCTGTCTCTAATGTATTTTTTCAGCCTACGTCCTATCTCGCTGCTAACAATCTCCTTCTGCGTCGTTAGGAAGGATTCCACTCAATGGAAACACTCGTCCTGACAGTCTATGGCGATCTGGTATACTTGCTGTAGACAAGGAATGCGTGACTGCATAGGAGCTTCTATTGAGCCGGTATCTAATGCACAAGGCATCAACAGCTGGCGCAAATCACAAGATAACTTACATGTATAAGTGTTGCTATCGTAAGTGTGGCACTAGCTCTCTTTGTAACTTAAAGGTGGTTAGGCTGAGGAGATGAATTATGTACTCGACAGTGAAGTGGTTAGCATGCTGAACTGTCAATCGGGAGGTCGAGAGTTCAATCCAGACCAGGACAGAAATTAATTTTTGTTGAGATTTCTGCTCCACTGCCTCCCACAGCCAATTCATCCATGGTAAGTACACTGTTTGTACACTGTCGATAGGAAGATGAACCAGTGAGATATATAATTGACCACTCATCTTCATATGCCGAGGCTAAGAAAAGGAAGTCGCTAGCACTTTATATCCATGGCTGCCACTCAGGCTAGCATAAGCTACATTCTCCTTC
>OY365814.1:7815866-8017548 GCA_959347315.1 Bimastos eiseni
GATACTCTCATTAGGTAAGATTTGATTATTTAATAAAGAAGATGTTCAAAATGTTCTCATTCTGTTTGCATGCAAGCTTGGCGGCCGCTGACGCCCATTGGGAACAGCATCGTCGATTATCGTCTGATCCAGACCATCCCACTCTTCCAACAAGCATCGCTTCTGGTCGTTTACATCATGGATTACTGTCGGGTAGACTCATCCTTGCATTACGCCCCCACACTTTGTAATCGACAGGATTTAAATATGGACTGCTCGGAGGCCATAATGTGGGAGAAATGAAGTCTTGTGTCTTTCGTGTAGCATTTCGATGGTGGCTCTGTGGGCCGTGCACTGTCTGTTGAAAAACAAAGCAGCCTTCCGGGACTAGATTTCTGATAACAGGTAGAATATGTTGTGGCAGCAAACGTCGCGATAATAGGCTCCGTTAATTTTACTCCAGGATCAATGAAGACCAAATGGGAGCGACCCAAGGGTCGAAACAGCAACGAACACCATAGCTGACTTGTTGAAATGGATTTGCGCAACAGTCAGTGACCTGCCTTTTTTAGTGCCACTTGTGACGTACAGGCGATCTTTCTGGGTGTTGATTGGTCGTGCAACGGTGAACAATTTCTCGTCAGCAAAGAAGATAAGATGAACCATATGACGATAATATTTTCTCAACAGTTGTCTTGATCTGTTCAATCGTGTCAGACGATTAGCTTCCGTCAGTTCCTGTGCTGCTTTCTTTTTAAGGCGCTTGAGTTGAAGGTCATTATGGATTATTCGAATAACACTGGACTGGGTATTTGACGTGTTTTTCACTGCGTATTCGGTAGTCAAAGTTTGGCTTACTTTTTATTGAACCACGGTGTATATACCTGCATATCTACATACCTACTGTAACATACACACATACATACATACAAACACACATACATACATATAGCTATATATATATATATAGAGAGAGAGAGAGAGAGAGAGAGACAGAGAGAGAGAGACAGAGAGAGAGACAGAGAGAGAGAGAGACAGAGAGAGAGAGAGACAGAGAGAGAGAGAGGAGGGACATACCGACAGACTAAACGCGGTTGGTTTATGCGGTCTCGGTATGCTGACGCTATTGTTGTTTATGAGATTTTTAATAATTAGGCCCATATATGCATTTATGTATGCTGCGTATGGCCTATAATATTATATCAAGCAGGTAGTGGCGCCAGTGTAGTAGACCAGATACACTTCCCCTTTTAAACACTCCCGAGTCAGTTTATTATTTATCCTAGGAAGAATTAACTCCCCTATTGCATTAGGTATGGGAGTCAATTTATCCTAGGAAGAATTAACTGCTCGGGAGTTAGTTTGTCCTAGGTAGAATTAACTCCCCGGGAATGTTTATTCACTGGGTGGAGTGTATTTACCCTAGTAACAATTAACTCCAGAGTCAATATATCCCCGGTACAGTACACTCCGGGAGATAATTTATCTGGGGAGTTAATTTAGCCACCTACATCGGGAGTGTTTGAAAGGGGAGCGTATTTGGTCTACTACACTGGCAACATAATGTCTGCAGCGGCACGTGCCCCTGCATTTATAAAATTTAGGGACAGGACGGGGCACAGATGTTTGTTTTCAAAATTGGAATAATTTACATGAGTAAATTTACCCATCATTTTAAAGTTTCCTAGTCAGTTATCAGACTGCTCTGAGTCTCCAATTGTCATTCTACATGAATTTTAACTCTTCCACATTGATGTAGGCGAAAACCGTTATGACTTGTGGTTTAAAGTTTAAGCCGCTATAGCAATAAAGTGAAATAATGTGTACGGTAGTCACTAACACAATTTAATTATTATATGAATCATAGGCCTAGTATTTTTTATCAGTAAGGCCTTACGGCTTTGCCGATCGTTGTAGAATAATTTTAGCCTATACATGATATCTAAGAGATGAGCAAAATCATAGCAATCATGCCTGGAAACACTGAGGCGAACGGGACTTCACCAAATTCTTCCGACCTGAGATCAAACAGCAGCCTAGGTTTATATTTTGATATTCTAAATTGACCAAATCTGAAACTTTTCTTTAAAATTCTAACTAAACTTAAAATGGTAAATTAAATATATTATTTCAACGAGGTACAGTTTGTAGGCGTGCGTTAGGTGACATTAGGCCTACATTGGATAACATAATAGACCTACAAAAATTAATAAACACAACTTCTTGAATTGAACGTATAGGCTACATTCTTAATAAGTAAACCTTAATTAATTGATGCTTAGTTTTGTGCGTTATGAAAAGCTAATTAAATATTGTTTGTCACACTCTGCATTCCAAGGGAAATATTTAATGAGTGACGATAATCAATAAAAGTACCTAGAATAAAAAACAAAGTAGTAAATATTTGTGTATGATCTGGGGATAAAATTCAGACACATAGCCAGGGTATCTCGCGCCTGAGGACAAACTATAGATTTGGCGTTCCTGCCTCCCCAGCTACGCCTCTGATTTGACGATGCTGACAAACAGTTGGCGAACAGGTGAAGCAGTTGGAGCTGAATAATGAGGCACCCATTGTTTAGTCTTTGAATGATGATGATGCAATACCATTTCCTGCCATCTATAATCATGCAATTTTTCCTAAGAAATTTCAGTCCGTTCACGAACACTACTAGTTACAACCTCTATTTCTCGGTTGACAGTCCAGAATGCTGGTCATATATCGCACCCTACATAATTATTATGTATAATGTATTTGAAACAATGCATGCAAATACATACACCAATTGAATGAGATTTACGACTTCGGTAACCATGCAGCTCTGCCTTGGCGACATTCGATGAATAGGAAGCAAATGAATATTGGCACAAGTGTACCTGAAGACTGAGCTGATTGACAGAGACCGCAAACAGACAATCAATCTTGGAGGACTAACTCCAGGTCTGGTGCCCGATAAGGCTCGAGGGACGAAGGCGCGCAGCCATGAGCGGGAACCATCAGCGGGTATTCATGTACCTACACACGTGCGCGTAGACAAAAGCGAGCAGAGAAACAATAAAAGAACTAATCGTTCTCAAAACTCTACACAAATTGTTTAATAGGATATACAGACATGATACATGACATGCATCAGCGCTAATTGTCCGAAACTATAATTTTAGTACGAAGAAAAATGGAGAAAATGTAATTATTACAATATTATGCATTAGTCGCGATGAAAGGCTCTGGCAGAATCGATATAATTAATTATTGAAACAATGTTTAACAACGATAACTCGAAACAATCCACACTTTATGCCTCTACATTCTTTATGCCTTTCCCACGGTAAAGCCAAATGCTCCTTCATGGAATAAGTAATATCCAATCCACACACTCTCCATTTCTTCGTTTCAGCGACTCTGTGTGGCCCGTGCGTTTGGACGGGATAACTGATTCCTGCAGGCTTGTGCGTTACAGAATGGTTACCTCATTTCCAAAATCCCAAAATTGCCACCTAGTGTAAAATAAACAATTCAAAAATTAGGATGCCAATAATCATAATTAGACTAGTGCTTGTTAAATTGTGGTAACAATTACTATTAGTCATGTGAAACTTGTTTCATTGAGTAACATTTTTAATAAAAAAAAGTTACACATTTGATGTTTGATGTGGTGATGATGTGACGTCACATTTCGTCAACCCCTCCCCTCGTCACACATAGTCACAAATGTATGACCCTCCCCTAGGCCCTTATGCTGTTATGAGCTGACCAGATACAGTACAATGCATCATCGCCCTTTGGCTCTGTCGATGGATCAGGTGAAGGTTGGAGGCATTGATGACTTAGTCAGCTGGACCAACACCCGATCCACAGACAAAATAATTGCATTAATCGACACCCCACCCGACATCTTACCCTCGAACCACGTGGTATGCTTCTGGTAAACGAGAAACCCAACCAACCAGGTACTGATGTTGTCGGGTTGACCTATACGTGTCGAGGCGGGGTAATTACCCAGCGAGGGTGTATCGCCTGACGGTGTCGAAAGCGCGCGATATATCAATTAAATGAGACAAGAGTTATGACGTAGCATAAGTTGATGGAGCAGATTAGGATGAGGCTTCGCAACTTTCCAATGTATTATTGCAATCTTCCACTGAGCAGGCACACGGGCGCTCAGTATCTAATCGTTATCGTAATATATCTTTAGAATTTTATAGCGCATCTCGCAGAATAACTAGTCAGAGGGACTCTCACATCACGGAATCCCCCGGGGAAGAGAAAAGCCCACGAAGAGTGAGAGGCCGATGGAGAGAAGCAAGTCATTATAGCTTAGCCCTTATAGTGCGAAACGAAGCATTGATCGGGGTAGAGCGCAGATACGACAAGATACTCAGACGTCCGACGTAAGAACCACGAAGAAAGGCCGTCTACATAATCCACCATCCAGCATTTGGATAAACATTAATCAGAGGTGAGCGCTCATAATGGGGCGCGGTCATATTGAAAAGCAGGCGTCTTATAGTCGACGTCGGTAGACATTGCAGAACGTCTTTCTTTGTTGCTATAAGGACGACTTGTCACTCTGTCGTCTGTGGCTACGACATTTATGACTTTTGTGATCGGTCTTTAGAGTTACAGTTAATATCGCCACAGTGTTTGTAAACTTCAACTTTCTTTTCCTTGAGTTAAGCTTACCAAACTACAAGGATCGAGACACGTCTTCTTGTTTTCTCAATTTTCTTTATTAACAACATAAAATACAGTGCCTAAACTACTGTACACAAATTAAAATATAAAACGACCGTCCGCATCCTTCGGAAGTCAGAGCAGCAACTGTCTTAATACAAGCAATCAAACGTCTTATCAATACCTTCTGTCTGCCACCTCATTCGCCCCTAACAGCCCTTCCAAACACCACCACCCACTTGCGCCCCAAGTGTCTAAATCAACATATTAACAAACATTGGCTGACATTTATCTTTCCCCTTCTTCTGGATTTTGGCATAAACAAAATTTGACAAAATCATACTTATTTACATTCTTGACATATAATCTGCTATTATATTCAAACTCCCTTTTTTGTACTTAATTTCAATATCAAACATTTGAAGTGCTAAAGACCATCGAACTAACTTAGCTGACTTTGGCATAGTCTATGTAAGATATGTGATTATGATCCGTAAAAATAATAATTTTTGACCCAAGTACAATTTCTTTAAATTTATCCAAAGACCAAATTATTGCATAAGCTTCTTTTTCTATTGTAGCCCATCTGGTCTGCGTATCCGTCAATTTTTTTACTAATAAATGACAAAGATCTCTCTATTTCTTGATCATCCTTTTGACTTAATACAGCCCCTACAGCATATTGTCACAATACAAAGAAAATGGTCTTCCCACTTCAAACACATATAGCATAACATCCTTTCTTACAGCCTTCTTCAACGTATCTAAGGCTTGCTGTAATGTCTTGTTCCAAGAAATCGGGTCTTTTGTTCTTTGGTTAGTCAAATCTGTCCGCGGTTTAGCAATATTAGCAAAGTCTTTTATAAATCCACGATAGAAATTAAAAAAACCTAACAGTTGTTTAACCTGCTTTCTAGATTTTGGTATTGGGATATTAATCAAGCTTTCCATTCTTTCTGGGTTCATGCGTATATGACTAGATCCAACAATATGGCCTATGAATTGTACTTCATGCTTGCCAAATAAACATTTGTTTAAATTCAATGTTACATTTTGTTTACGCAATTCGATCAACACTAATTCTAAATGCTTTAAATGATGCTTCCATTCGTTTGACAATACCGCAATGTCATCCACATATGGTTCTGTAAATTCATTAACCGGTTTTAAGACTAAATTTATAGCCTTGACAAAAGTTCTTCCAGAGTTAATCAAACCAAATGGAACTCTCGTGAATTCATATAGACCACTATGAGTTACAAATGCTGTCTTCCACTGATCTTCGGTTTTGACCGGACAAGTCCAGTATGCACTCCGACAATCTAATACTGAAATGACCTTAGCCTTACCAACTCGATTCAGTACATCTTTTACATTTGGCATTGGATATCTACATTCAACAGTACATGTATTCAAATAACGGTAATCACAGGCTAATCGTAAAGAACCGTCTTTCTTTTTAACCACAACCAAGGGACTGGCCATGGGACTAGACGAATGCTTGATGATTCCATGTTGTAACATCTGTTGTATCTGTCGATCCACTTCCTCTCGATAAATAAAAGGTATCCAATACGCCTTAAATTCCTTTACACGAAATTCTGGTTTCAAATTAATTTCGTGTTCCACCAACGTACACAATCCTGGTTGCTCTGAAAATCGATCTGCAAAGCGGTTTAACAATTCGAGTAATTCCATCTTCTGCAAATTATCCAAATGAGATATTTGATCCT
This sequence comes from Bimastos eiseni, assembly GCA_959347315.1. Lineage (NCBI taxonomy): Eukaryota > Metazoa > Annelida > Clitellata > Crassiclitellata > Lumbricidae > Bimastos > Bimastos eiseni. Next base: position 7,822,251 of record OY365814.1, read on the forward strand.
GTTTCAAACGAATAATTCCCATATCTTCTGTTTTTCCTTAATTGTTGATAACTCCACAATCTTTCCAAATTCCTGATCTTCGTCCACAATTAAACCACAACTCAGTGATCTAGCAATAAACTTTCGTATCTTATTTGCATGTATTTTTTTCCGATTTCCATCTCCCATATCAACTAAATAAGAATACTTTGATCTCTTTTGTATTATCGAACAAGGACCATGCCATCTTGATAACAATTTATTGGTAGATGTGGGATAAAGTACAATTACTTTATCTCCTACTGAAAATTGCTTATCTTTTGCCTTTTTATTGCATTGATTAGTATATTGTAACTGTTTTTCACGAGTATGTTCTTCTGCATATGTCATTGCAATTTTGAGATTTTCTTTTAACTCCTGTAAGTATCTTTCTGTTTTCACTTTCAAATTTGGCGGTGACTCAATTTCTTTTGTCCAAACTTCTTTTAAAATCGTCAATGGTCCTCTCGGAACTTTTCCATATACGAGCATATAAGGAGATACCCCTGTGGTTGCATCAGGTACTTCTCGTAATGCCCAAACTGTAAATGGAACGATTTTATGCCATTGCTTTGGATTTTCCAAAATAACATGATGAACCATCTTTTTAAAAGTTTGGTTCCATCTTTCTACTAGGCCTGCTGCTTCTGGATGTCCTGGTGTATCGAATCTTGGAGTACACCCCATTGCTCTCATAAATTCTCTGGTCAATTCGGCTGTAAAATTAGTTCCCTGATCACTCGTCATCACTGCAGGAACTCCCACATTCGTAAATAAGTCCTTCAATGCATCACACACTGCTTTTGCTGTTAACGACTTTAATAAGAATACCGTTGGCCATCTTGTACATGAATCCACTACACACAAGCAATATTTATGTCCTGCCGCTGACATAGGTTCAATTGGTCCCACTACATCCATTGTCATTCTTTGGAATGCCATCTCTTCTTTAACAATAGCTTTAATTGGAACTTTATCCATAACCACACTCCTTGCTTTCAGTTGACAATTTACACAAGATTTGCAAAACTCTTCTATTTCTCTACGCATCTTTGGCCATGTAAAGGATAACCTGATCCTTTCTCTGTTTTTTTCCTCTCCTAAATGACCACCCATTACAGATTCGTGAGCCAATTTCATAATCTGTAATCTTCGACTCTTAGGTAATACAAGTTGTTCAATTTCATGACCTAAGATTTTCTCTTTTCGATGTAACAATTCATTGAGTACATATAAATTCTTTTCGTTTTCTTCAGCTAATTTCCACCATCTTCCTAAAGATTCGTCCTCTTTCTGTTGCTTTTCAAATAATTCGACATCAGCATATCGGTTTTGCCTTATATGTTCATCTTCTTGCTCTGGAAACAACTTACTTAATATTCCTTCTCCCAATTCGATTTCTACATGATCAGATTCTTCATTGTCTGTGTCTTCACCCTTGTTTCTCCTTTCATCCCTTATCTGGTCTTCTTCCTCATTTCTACCTTCATTACTCCAATACTGTGATCTTGTCATCACATTGATCTGTGGTATATTTCTTAGTTCTTCAATAATTTCTGGATGTATCAAAAACTGTTCACTGCTGCTTACATTCTCTATTGCCGCACATAATAATTGTATATAAGGAGTCAGATATTCCGTCGTTTCCGCTCTTTCATATTTTCCCTCATTTTCCTCTTCAACAACTCTAACTTCTATTTTCACTAAACGAGCAGATATTGGTTCGCCCACCATACATTGTAAATTTACATGTCCTACTTCTTCAATTTTCATTCCCTGTAATAACTTTGCATTTATTACTGGAATTTCTGCATCTGAGTCATACAACGCTTTTATTATCATTGGTTCTTGACCTTCATGAGCTCTAATTTCAACTTGAATATGCTTCATACTGACTTTCTTAAATAATCCTCCTCCTGCTTCCGTTTCTTGTTCTGTAGCATTTACTGAAATTAAACGTTCTCTATCGATCTTACATTTCATGACTGTTTTTACCTCTATATTCGTACTTTCATTCTCTTGACTTTCAATGTTCTGTTCACTAACTTGTATTCTATTCACATTAGCTTTATCATGATACTTACTCATCTCAGAAGTCTTGGCTGGATAATGGCAAAATTTAGCGATGTGCCCTGTTGTTCCACAATTGTAACACTGTTTCATATAACTTGCCGAACCTTTCTGATCTCTCACTTGATATTTGGGATCATAACTCTTATCGAATTTCTTGTTTACAAAAGTTGCGGTTGTATTTTTTCTACTGGTTAACTGATTACCTTTTGTAAACTCGCCCTCCTTCCACTTAGGTGACTTTGGCACACCAACATATCCTGGAAACTTATTAAAAAGTTCCGTATTTTGATTCCTATTTCTGGTTTCCTGATACCATTTCCCTTTTCCGCTTTGGTACCCTTCATTCCTTGCTCCCATATAATTTGGACTCATTTTATTCTGTACCAATCCACCAATTCGATTATTCACATGTATATCAGCAAGATCCGCAATCATGCTTGACTCAAAACACTCATTTCCCTCTTTCGACAAAACAAAATTCAATGGTCCTGTAGGTAATGCTTCTTTTAGTCTATCCGCAATTAACAAATCAAATAGTTTATCATAGTTTTTTTCGATGTATCGACTTCTGACGTAATAGTTAAGTAAATTTCTCAATCTTGCAGTAAACATGATATAAGTTTCCTCATGGGTTTTCTTAGTTTCCATGAATTTTTATCTGTATTTCTGAGGAGTAAGTTTAAATTATTTGAGTAAATGTCGCTTTACTATCTCATAGTCTTCTAATTCAATCAAGGATAATCTGTTTAGCACAGTGCGAGCCCTAGGTGTCATCAAAGGTAATAACAATTTTACCCAAAAATTCCTTCCAACTTCTAAACTATAAAAAGCATTTTCCACTGTCTCAAAATACAATGGTATTTCCATAATATCATCTGGCATCTTCGGTAGAACATGCTTCATGGCGTCCCTAATCTTCTTAATCTTAGCTATTAATGATTCTCCTTCTAACCGTCTTCTCTCATCTCTCTCATTTTCTTCTTTGCGTCTAGCTTGTTCGAATTCTAACTGCTGCTTTGCAATTTGTACTTCCTCTTCTTTTATTTTTATTTTGGCTTTCTCTATTTCAAAAGTACGATCAATATCTTCTTGTTGCTTTTGAGTTTCTTCCGCCTTAGCTTGATTGGCTAACTCAACTTCCCTAGCGCGTGTTATCTCCTTTTCCTCTCGTCTCTTAGATTGATCTAGTAATGACTCTCGACGTATCAGTTCCTCACTTTTCCTAGCTTCCTCTACTGCTACTGCATGTTCCAACCTTCTTTTCTCCGCTTCGTCTCGATCTCGCTTGAGTAATTCTATTTGTAATTCAAATTGTTTTCTTTGTAATTCTAATTCTTCTTTCTTAATTCTGTTACTTTCTTCCTCTTGTTTTCGTTTTAATTCTAACTCTTCCCTTCTCATCTGTTCTGCTCTTTCCTCTTTTTCTTGCTGAAGTTTTCTTTCTTCCTTTTCTTTTTCTTGCTGAAGTTTTCTTTCTTCCTTCCTAACTTGTTCCGCTTGTTAATTCATCATCATTACCATTTGCATCATCATTTCCATAGTCGATTTCTCTATAGGTATATCAGAAACTTTTTCTACAACCTGTCCCTGTACACCTCCTACAGTTCCTTCTATTTCAGCTGTAAATCCTACTTTTTCTATTTCCATATCTGCTAAAGTTTGCATTAACTCAGTACGAGACATAGCTTTAACCGTACTTTCCATTAAATCTTCCTTTATTAACTGCTTTTGTATTCTTTCTGACGACATTTTCTTAATCTCTTCCCGTCTTTCACTACTTAATTTCTCCATTTCGTATGTTTACTATCAATGACTTCGCAAATTACCAATTATAAATGCTTTTGTTTGTTGAATATTACAGAGTTTTCATTAAATCGATTGAACGCGATTTTATTTGTTTAGACCAATATTACGAGCTCTCATTTTTGTTAAAACTGAACATGGTGTTGTTTGCCTAATACTAACAAATTCACAATTATCCAATTGGACGTGGTCTTGTTTCGTGCCAAAATAAACAAAATATACCTTGTCAGTAATCTCCCAGAAAATAATCTTTACTTTCCTGGCTTTCAGTACATAGAAACTTAATTGCTCCAATTGATTCGTATAATCCGTATAATCCACTTATCAGTAATCCTAAACGATTCTTTCATCTATTGCACATCCAAACCCTTCTTTAAGCCTATGCGTATCTTGATCCTTGATTCTTTAATCCTTGATACTTTCTTTTCGTATCTTGATCCTTGTTTCTTTTAGTCCTTTTGATTCTTGAATCTTTAATCCTTGATACTTTCTTTTCGTATCCTGATCTTTGATTCTTTAATTCTTGATACTTTCTTTTCGTATCCTGATCCTTGATTCGTTAATCCTTGATACTTTCTTTTCGTATCCTGATCCTTCAATCCTTTTTATCCTTGATGCTTTCTTTTCGTATCTTGATCCTTGATTCTTTTAGTCCTTTTGATTCTTGATTCTTTCTTTTCGTATCCCGCCGCTGCCACCAAAATGTAAACTTCAACTTTCTTTTCCTTGAGTTAAGCTAACCAAACTACAAGGATCGAGACACGTCTTCTTGTTTTCTCAATTTTCTTTATTAACAACATAAAATACAGTGCCTAAACTACAGTACACAAATTAAAACATAAAACGACCGTCCGTATCCTTCGGAAGTCAGAGCAGCAACTGTCTTAATACAAGCAATCAAACGTCTTATCAATAATCTGCCACCTCATTCGCCCCTAACAGCCCTTCCAAACACCACCACCCACTTGCGCCCCAAGTGTCTAAATCAACATATTAACAAACATTGGCTGACAGTGTTATTGCAGACTGAGACGCTGCACAGTCGAACCCGGATGTTGGCTGCATGTTTACCAAAGGATTGACTCACTTGGAGTTGGTTGAAATAACCACCGAGTCATGCAGACCATCCTGATCACAGTCTCCACAATCCTTCCCCCATGGATGGGAAGGGTTTAGGGGAACAGAGCCTCCTATGTCACTGAACACATGTCAGTTGTTATCCAACTTTCCCTGCAATACTTGCATTAAGCCTCAATCTTCTTTATTTATATTTGAACTGAAAATAGTAAACTGAGCTGTCGCTGCCAGAGTGACAGAGGGAGCACAGGGAATGGCGGTGGGAAGAACCTCACAGCGTGTGTCAGATGGATGATGCCATATTCACGCTATCTCTTGTATGTAATCCTAAAAGTTATATACGTCTTTCTAAACGTTTTCTCTTTCTGGTCAATAGGAGCAGCTCCTTCTAATGTCCGTAATGCGCTGGTAAAGCCTGTCTCACTTAGAATTTATTCAACGTCCTTGTTTCTATCTACCCATCCTTCTTTCCGCTATAAATCTCGCTGTTCTCAACGCCCTCGTGGTTACGCAGTTCCCTTGCAGCTTTAATGTGACGTCTCATTCACAGGCATGTTTCAAAGCGAAACTTGTCTCTATGATTTGCCTTTGAAGCAGGATCTGACGCGTAACTGAAAGCATTTGTGTCTTCCCACCGAACCTACTAGAGAGTGTAAACTAGTTAATCGCATGTTCACCGTAGACAGCTTGTAGACCTAATTACGACGGATTGTTTATCCAGGCATTTTCCAAAGGTCACCGCTCATTCACATCCTGCAAATTAGCTACAAACATGTATATGGGTTATGATGTGACCGTCTTCGACCGAGCTGACAACTCGTACGTAGGTCTATCTGGGTAACTGTGAACGTCTTTGCCTCATATTACATCGGAAGACCAAAGGGACTTAATGAACGTGTTCCTAATCAGTAGGCCTACTGATGGACAGCGTGTCGTCTAGCGTCTAGAGTTAATGATCAGCAGGAATCTACCGAAAAGCAATGGGTAAAGAAACCGGTTTGAATCTGAATAAGACCTACATTGACGATTTTACTATGTTCATGTCAGTGTAAAGGTGTTTGTACTACTATTGCGAAGCCCTGGTTGTATACACATTATAAATCAAACGATCTACATATCAAGGTTGACCGTAGCACGACATATGATATAATAATAGATTAGAAGCAAATGTACACATTCTTCTGCCGACGAAGCGTGCTCGACCCAATGACCTCAATTGCAATTAATTATTCATAGACTGAGATCATTCGCCAATGACTTTACAAAACTTGCTGTCGCACCGTTTGATGATCTGTTTTGATTTTTCGCCGCATCGTTGCTCTTGGCAATTAAGGTAATTTGCATTAGATAGACATAATATTACATGTAGATGTAATGTAGGCGGCAGTAGACTTCGATTTATATGGCGACCTCGCACATTCTAATTTTTCAGTTAATTGATTGTGTGAAGGCTGCCTGTTGGCATTCAGACCGGAATGCCTGGGCGCCACGTAGTTTATGGTCTCCGTTCACGGACCCTTCTAGCCTGAGACTTGAATACCTGCAACAGGTAACCTGCGAAGCGCAGCGAATCGTGACCTGCTCGCTCTCTTGCACAAAGACCGTAAGACGCGGCCTACGCTGTCACCGAAAGAAGACGTAATGTATGCAAAATATCAATGTGACATATGTAATTTAGGCGTGCTTTTATGTTTAAATGTATATGCATGTATATGTGTATGTATGTGGATGTATGTGCGGGTGTACACTTCTCACAAGCACTGCCCTCGCTTGCCCAGTTACGTTCGATTAAGTACAAGTCTATTTACTCAGGTAATCGATCCTCAGTATAGGTAACCAGCGGGAGATCGCCCCCCCTCCATGCATGTCAGATCCTAATCAACAGATTTTTATCAATTCCCTGCAGATTAAAGAGTAGGTCTTGCTAATAAATTATTTTTTAATTTTAGAGCAATAGAAACGGGTTAAGCAATGGTTCAGAAAGAAGCTTGTGACAACGCAAAAGAGTCCAGAAGCGAAAAGCAATCATAGTGCATCATTGCATTGGAGATCGGAAGGTTTCGACGACAGAGACAGAACTTACCTCGAAGAGCGAATGGATCCAGACTTCGGTCTATTGGATAAACTGCTCGTGAGCTCTGCGCTGATGAGGAAAGAGTTAAATGCTGTCAAAAGCCAGACGACCTTCGAAACGAGAAACGCCAAACTGCTCGACTACATAGCAGAGAAGAAGAGATTCGGCGACCTAACGAACGCACTGCTCGACACCCATCAGACTCATCTAGTCAACTATCTCGACTCACATGGAGGTGCTTTACTGGCTGTCACTTCATAAACCTCATGAATATTTAATTGTTTCGAATCCAATATGAGAAGGTCCAACCACTGCAGTATATAAGTGCATGGTTGCATGGTCTGTGGCCTCTAATGCAGTCGAAAGTAATTGTAAACCTGGTCACATCATCCAATCTGATTCACTGACTTCTATAGCGTCTTTAGATATTGCTAATAATTGCCGCTTATGTGACAGCGCATCATTAAATCAATGGTCGAAATGTCAAGGGTAAAAAATGTCATGATCCAGGCAACGCATTGACATGGAAGTTGAAAGGTATTAGTCCTGAAAGAGGAGAACAGATTCAAAGGAGATCAGCTACCGAGACAATTTTCATGGTGATTAAGTTGCAAATAATTATATGTATTCTTTTATGAGGAGCAAGCATTAAACAGGATAGGTCGGTTGGGAAGCTAAGTAGTACTTGTGAATAAGTAAGGTGAATTGTGAAAGGTAATTGTGAAATGGATCCGTTGTCTATTTAGCAGCTAGTGCAATCAATGCAATATGGACATGATAATTATGCCGAAATTAACGGATCATTTGTTATAGCTATCGCAAGAGAGTCTTTAATCGTTTTAAGTTCGTATAGATTTACCTTTTGCAGAACTGCGAGCATGTTTTATGCAGCTAACAGTGGAGGCTCACAACTGGACGAGGGATGTCAGCCAATCAAATGCTTTGAGTTGTTGGCTGGTGTTTGGAAGAAGAAATTCAGTTTTGGAAGGATTATTCTAACCATCAGAGCTTCAAATTTCGCAAAACACAGACGACATAGTTGGAGAGTAGGATGAGAAGCGGAGTCATCACAGGAAGCGAAGAGCTAGAGCCGCCCCTGTGCGTACAAATTAGAGTCAAAGGAGTCATCGGTTCGTAGCGACGATGGTATAAAAGCCGTTGGCCGAAATCCAGAGAGCTATAGCTTTAAACAGAATGAAAACAATGACATTCATTTATTTACGAAACCGATAATTTGATAGCTACCAATGGTAAGAAATGAAGCTTCTGTGATGTGCTGATACCGCTTTCACGAATTTAAAGAGAAGGTAGGCCTACTGGCTGCTAACGCAGAGAATATAGGAAGTATTTTTCAAGATAATATTTTGCACGATGTTGAGAGTGACCATGTATAGATTATTATGTAAGTGATGATTCTTCAATAAGAGAAACAAACAGCTGGGGAACATACAGTCAGGACCACGGCCTATGGTTTCAATAGAGCTAGCCTATAGAAGAAAGACAAAAGTAATGACAAATAACAATGATGCACTTTTGATCAAGGTGGACGGATACAAACTGGAACAAGTGGACTCATTTACATATACTTGGGGAACAGAGTAACGAATGATGGGGACTGCGCGAGTGAGGTAAAATCAAGATTAGCCATGGGAATGTCAGTCATGTTTAAGTTGGTAAGCCTCTGGAAGAATAAATCAGTCAGTACTAAAACCAAACTGCGACTCATGAAGGCTTTGGCGTGGCCAGTAGCAACGTATGGTTGTGAGGCGTGGACAACAAAGAAAGAAGAAGAGAAACGCATACAAGCATTTGAGAACAAGTGCATGAGGAAACTGCTCAGAATTCCATGGACAGCAAGGGTGATCACCGAACAAGTGTATCAAATGGCGAAAGTTGACAGCAAACTGTTAGGTCACATAAAATCCAGAAAACTGCGGTACTTCGGGCACATCGTGAGACAGCCTAAAGAGAGTATTGAGAACAGTGTGATGTTGGGAATAATGGAAGGAAGCCGAAGTCGTGGCAGACCCAGAATCTGCTGGTTTGACAATGTCATGGCGTGGACTGGTTTAAGAGGCACAAACTTAATGAGCATCGTACGAGACAGAAAGCATTGTACATCACTTTCCCATTCATGTAGTCAACCGTCGCGAAGTGACGATGACGATGTGACATGACATAACTATAGAAGAAGTATACTTGCGACCTGTTTGCGACCTTGGTGACTATTTTGAGAGTTTGTTGATGAGTATGGTCAACGAACACAAGTAATGAGTAAAGGCAGATAGGCACTTTAGGAATCTGCATTTGGTCGAGGTTTAAGTAATAGGCTTTGGCGCATGATGAAATAAAATTTGTTTATTTGAGCGACAACAATTAGATGCTGTGGATGAGCAAACTGACAGCGGACAACAAAGAGGAAAACAATAATAGGAAATGCAGCGAATGTAACATGACGTCATTTTTAATTCATAGGAACGATAGTCATTCGTGTTAGGTTACCTACGGGAGAGACCAATCTACGCTGCTACCATTGGATCATACCTATTGGACCGGGTCAGTTGATTCACGAACGATGTGTACTGAAATTGATTGGAAACCAATGCAGCCCCTCGATCGTCCTTATTCCTTCCTTTATAATGTCGCTCCCTCTATTGAGTGGTTTCCAAACAAACCCAGTAGCAGCCTACCATTACACTCGTACAATGCGTAAGCAGAAGTGAAGTTGTTGGTGCAACTATGCGCAAGGAAGTCATACATCTCTCCGAAGTCAACGTAGGACTCTTGACAGGTGAAGACAAAGTGTGCAATTGTATTGATAGCATCATAAAACGGAACGTCGTTTGCGCCCTGGACAAAAGCGCCTCGTCATAAGCGCCCTGTCATAAGCACCCGCCAATAAATGACCGTCAAATTCGCCCCCGTCATAAGCGCCCCGTCATAAGAGCCCCGTCAGAAGCGCCTCGTCATTAGCGCCCTGTCATAAGCGCCTCGTCATAAACGCCTCGTCATTAGCGCCCTGTCATAAGCGCCCGCCACTAAATGCCCGTCAAATGTGCCCCCGTCATAAGCGCCCATTATTGCCTATTGTCGTCTGCGTATTATTACACAACCTGCACAAGTCAACGATTACTGGGAGGATGACTACGTTTAGAGACAAAGAAGGGACCGCCGAGGAAATCTGAGATTCCCAGTCTCCCTCTGGGACACGCGACTGTGACGCGAGAGCGCTTACAAGACCGTTTGCCACGCACCAATAGCACCATTGTGAGCCTCGTGGCGTGGCATCGGTCATTTCAACAGACAGTAGGCCTAGATTGCCAACATCCGTCTGTCTACTAACTCGTTTCCCACTTCAGATAGGAACAAGATCACGCAGAGATAAAGATGGAGCGCTATCGAGCAGAATTGCGACAGCCGTAGTCATCTAAATCAAAGTTTATCAGACTCAATCGACGCCTGCTAGCTTTGATTCCAACATATACGGCAACGTACCCCTTTTGGAATGTCTTGGACTGGGAGGAATCACGCATGATGTCGTAGTTTGATAAGGATGGAAAAAGTTTGGAATCCATTAAAACATTAACAGTTGCGTAAAGAGTTTCAGTGCTGTTTCAATAAAAAATTCAATCTCTTACATACGGGATGATAAATTTTCCTTTCGTGTTTCTATTGATCAGCGGGCGCATTTGACGGGGTGCTTTGTCCCTGGCGCAATTGACAGTAGGCGCTTAAGACGGGGCACTTTTGTCCTGGGTGCCAAAGGCGGGATACTTCTGAAAAACAGATTAATCGTTCGGGGTGTGATTCAAACGATGGATCCAAAATGCTGTACATTATATCTTTACACACACCACTTTTGGGCTGATACTGCATGACAGCACATACGAAGATGAAGCGTTTTAGATTCATATGTAATTTGTAAGGCGATCAATTTGAAAGGGAGTAGGCTATGTCTAATGAATTGCTGCGATCCATTTGTTCACAGTTTACGATTTGTCGTTTGGAGGGGACTGGCCTTTGACGGACCGAGAGACGAAGATCTTGGATTCAAACCAGGAATTTTCGGTCGATAAACTGGATCCGATGGATCTCGTGGCGAATCTCGTTGCTCGCGAGATCATCAACGGTCGACAGAGGGAGCTACTGGCGGCGAAGCAGACGACATATGAGAAAGTAGAGATTCTGCTCGACATCCTAAGGAGAGGCAGTCTCAACGGCTACAGGACAACGATCGAATGCCTGCATCAAACGAATCAAAGTCACATAGCACAGATTCTTGACAGAGGAGGAGGTATCACCAATATACAAATCAATCAGATCAATCAATCAACTATTCAATCAATTATCCATTTAATTATCCGTTCAGTTGTTCATTGATTGCATTGTGGCAGCTGTTGATGAGTTCAATTCCGTCTATTTTGCGGTTCAACGCAAAACATGAACAACTAATGCACGAGCAGTAAGCAGCTTAAAGTAAAACGAGTTTACAACAAAGCCTGTCAATGGTCAGTTACTAATCGAATTGAATATAAGACATTAAAAAATCAGCCAATAAAAAATAAATCAATCGTCTAACATTCAAATTAAATTTGATTGTTCTACAATTGCAGCTCAATTCAGGTACCCACCAGCCAGTTAGCCAGCCAGACAAATTAATCTGTCTGTATGTGTGTATGTCTCTGTCTTTCCGTCAAACAGACAGACGATTATTCGACAGAGTATCATTCGATGGCGCTGAAAGACTTTATCAGATCGCAGTAACCGATTGAGCGGAGGGTGGAACTGGAACTCCTCGGCATAGAAACCGAGTAGTCTAACCCAGTGGTTCTCAACCTTTTTGAAATGGGGACCCACTCTGCAGCATCTAGATCCTAACAAGACCCACCACTCCAAAATCCAGCAGCATGTATGCATGTATTAGGCAATTTACATAGCGCCTTATAAGAACCTCTCGATGGCGCTAAATGTAGCTACCCAACAGATCTAAACAACTGCGATTTGAGTAATTTAGAAAAGTTGGCTGCAAGCAGTGCAATGTTGCGAAGTTGAGTTGTAACGGAAGAGAGTTCCAGTATGATGGCCCAATGCTTGAGAAATCACGGTTTGTCCGCATCGATGTACAGGAGCGCGGGACCATCAAGTCCCCACGATCCACATCACGCAAGTATCGACGACCAGGCTGGCTGGAGACGGGAAGACAGAGCTCTCTGATGTATTCTAGAGCTGATCACCGATGTCCGTCAAATGAGGATGATCTTGAATGTGAGCCTATCCTCAACCGGGAGCCAGTGCAGTGCTGTCTAATCCGGAACTTTGGCAGACCCGCAAGAACACCGTTGCAGTAGTCCAGGCGAGTCAGCACGAAGGAGTGGACAAGAGTCATAGCGACGTCAATTGAGATACTTCGCCGAATGCCTCTAATCTGGCGCAGTTGATAACAGCAAGACGTGCAAAGGGAACTGACATGTTCCTCCAAGGAGAGGTCTTCATCCAGAAGAATTCCCAGGTCCCGGACGCGCTAAGCCTTCCAATGAGGAAATGCTGCTTTAATCGCCTCCTTGTCAACCCTCGGACGCGCTTATCTCATGTCCAGCCACATAAATTCAGTTTTATCCGGGTTCAACTTTAGACGATTAGAGGACATCCAGATCTGCACTTGCTCCACAATTGCCAAGATTTTTGACACGCACCCCAGTGCCTCAGATAGGCGGCATGTCAAGTACAGTTGGGAGTCGTCGCCATATGCCATATTGATGAACCCGGGCTCCAAGAGCACATATGATCTTTGTTAAATCAGGAGGTCACGCATCAAAACATTCAACCACTAACCACGATAGCGTATAACAAAACTATTAATAAATCATAATAAAATTACATAATGTCAGAAAAAAATAATATTTCAAAAAAACTTTTTTTTGTGACTCACGTTGAGACATAAAAACTGTAAATGAGATGGCGGGACTTGCATTCTGATCAGAAGTAAGTCGAAGTCAATACGTGGCTGATGTTGGTTAGACAAAATCGTAAGTTATTATTTACGCAGAGCCTAGTCTATAATTATACATTTTAGTCTTGATGGTAATCATAGCTGAACAGCGATGATGAACAGAGGTAGGTAGTTTAAAATGGCAGCAATGCTGACAAGGCCTCGATTTATAGAAAATAAAGCGCATTACATTCACATGACAATATTTTCCAGTAGAAAAAATGCAATTTCGAAGAAAAGTTGGCGACCCACTTGGATATCCTTTGCGACCCACTTACGGGTCGCTACCCACAGGTTGAGAATCACTGGTCTAACCAACCGGGTTAACCGTGCACTCAATGATGGAGCTGCCATCAGGTAGAATTGACTTCGAAATAGATGTAGATCTGATCGGTTGAGGTGCATCATCACAATCATCACATGGATGCATAGGATGTCCATTCTCTGTCTTCTTGTGTTCACTCAGTTGTCGTGTTGGTTCACGCTGACCTCCAGGAAAAGAAAGAGGAAGTAGCCAAGGAAGTCATCGTGACTCAGATGGAAGAAGAGGTTGTTGATAGGATAACTGATCTGCTGGCCAACCGATCACCAATTGATTCAAGTCGTATCTGGGAGCTTGTCCAACTGAGGTTGGTCGGAGTCCAGGTCGGTCGTAGCGTCGTCTTGTTCTTTCACTGTCGGACTTTGTTCGACTTCGATGAATTGCATCTGAGCTACACAAGCGGCGATCTCCGACTGAAGGTGGAAAGGGTGTTCCATCGACTGCTGGGCAGAGGAGTAGAAGTGCAACTCAACGGATGGAATGATGACGACTTCGCTGAAATTCGAAATCAATTCCGTGAGTTGCTTTTCAGCTGAATGTCTGCTAGGCCTATGCATAGAAGACACGGAATCAGAGTCTGATTCCGTGTCTTCTATGCATAGGCCATTTCTTCTTAATCACTCAAAAGTCATAGCATAAACTATTATGGCCATGTTGATTCGTCTGAAACTTGAAATGGTTCTAATCATGCGAAGGTCCTGATGGGGGGAGCACGACTACCGTTAGAGCGGTCAGCCCCTAACGTTCAGTTTGTGCTGAGCGAGCGGGTTCGAGCCTCGTCCGGAGAGTCACTGTGTAGGGACCTTGAGCAAGTCCTTCGCGCACAATTGCTCTGCAGTACAACTGCAATTGCGCCGTCGAGGCGTGTGTATGGACTTCTGAGCATAAGATGTTGGAAGAAGGGTGGTATCAAATTTGGGTAATAAGAATAAGACTATAGCCAACTAGAGATCACCTCCTTTCTAATCTTCTAACTTGCTTAGGAGTAGGCTTATTTTGGCCAACCGACTGACGCGTGTGTCTGTCTAATCCTTCTGCTGTATGTCTCTGTCTTTGTCTTAGTATCTCTGAGGGATCCTCAGAGTCCTCAGACACCGACTGAGAAGATTCCTCATCAACTGCTGTGCGTCCAATCGTCGATTACGTCATCGAGATCCAACGAACTTAAGGACCGAACAGTCTCAGAAACTGACCGGAAGAGCATGACCACTGGTCACACTATCACTGGCGTAGGTACTAGGCTACATGTATTCACACCGTAAAAGTTCACACGATTCCTCGGTTATGTTGGCCTAAATAAAAACCTCATAATAAGCGGATGAAATGTTGTCTGCTGGTCTGCCATCATCAAACACATCATTGTCTCTATACACAGGCAACAGCTGAATTGGATGCAATTTTTCAGTTTATGCAAGTCAATTAGCCTACCTACCTGTAGGCAATAGGCCTTAGAAAATATTCTAATATCTAAGACACGAGTCCTTTACACTATTGGCTGAGGTAAAGGTACAATGAGCCATTCAAGTACTGTAGTTGCAGGGCTGCCGACAGTGGCGCGTTAACCTATAGGCGCACCCGGATCTGAGGGGACCCACAAATGATAAAAACATTAAATACAAAATAACATCTCAAGGGCCACCAAATGAATTAAAACATATTATACAAAATAACATCTCAGGCCTCCGAATGAATGAAAACTTTTCGTAAAAAATAACTTGTCTCACGTTTGAAATATTTTAAATTAGTATACTTTCCACTTTTGCAGCTAAGCATTCACACGACGAGTGTATTGTAGTAAGTCATAATTGCTTTATTAATGTCAATATCAATATCAGCTCAGTTAGCTGTGTTGGTAAGAGCAAAGGCTGCGTCTTATGAACCTGTTCGCTTCCAGAAGTTGGTTCACTGTTTAATTGAGTAAAATATTAAAATTAAGTTGCGTATTTCGATATTTGATATGATGACGTGAAGACTCACTCCCCTTCGTCACAAATCGTCAGTGATATATGACCCCTCCAATAGGTGCGTGACGTCTTTTATAGATGTCCCCTAAGAATCAGTGCACAAATTCAGAAGGGTCTAAAAAATGTTTGCGCCTAGGGCCCCGTTTTCTGTAAACGGGCCTCTGGCCGCTGACAGAATTTCCGGGCCCCTAAGCAGAGCAGTCACATAAATCATGACCCCCTATGCATGGCAATGACGGCCTCTAAACTAAATGAGAAAATTGAGCAGGCATAGGCTACATGCCGGGCCTCTAAAAACCGCCGCTGGGCCACTGGACTTTTCCCCTTCTCCTTCCCTCTCTGCGGTCCTTTATAGGTGACTACAGTGCATCGACTGAACGATTGAGAGAGGATCCATAGTCTGCTCTACCATCTGTAAATACTACATAGGCCATGTGACATTCAACTTATGAAATTACTACAGGCATAGTTATACGACGGGTGTAATTAAATTGCAAGTATCAGACCAAGTCAATTAACATTAATTCAGGCAAGTCCTTTGTTTGCACAAGATGTTTATTCATGCAATTAGCTTGTATGTATAGGACAGTGGTCACCAACCTTTTTTTGGTGTGGAGCCACATTGACAAGTTTGGCAACTTTTGGGAGCCGCCCGTACTTTCATGAGCAAAAAAATGCAGTTACTCAGCCAATGGTGCACTGCACCACGCCTTTGTAACGATCTTCCCTCTGAATTACGCAAATTTTCAATTTCTCCATCATCTGCATCATGCTCCTCTATTTGTCACCCATGGATTTTCCACTCAAAACTAATGTATCATTAATTCAAAAACTCATATCCTGACTCATCCGATCCTCCACCTCCCAACTCTTGCCGTATACGACACCCACCTCAACAGCCACTTGGACCCCTCTGGAAACCGGACCTCGAAAATTCCTCTGCACGACCTACCATTTAGACAACCCATCTGATTCGACGCAGTGCTCGTAAATAAGCTGACGCCTTGCGCTTAGCTTTCGAGTGGCACCTTAGAAGTTTGGAGTACAGGTGTGGTCTCGAGACCGCGGTCTTGATCTCGAAGCGGTCTTGAGACCGAAAAACTACGGTCTTGGTCTTGGTCTCAAATGCATCCGTCTTGGTCTCGGACCATCGGTCTCGTTCCTGGTCTCGAATGTGTCGGTCTTGGTCTTAAAGGAGCGGTCTTTGGATTGGCTTCTGTCTTAAATTAGCGTTCTTGGTCATTTGCCGTATCAGAGTAATTTTTCGATATTTGTCGGTTATATTTCAATTATTAGAGACGCAGGATGTTTAGGCTTTACGCGATTGTTATCGATTTATGGCGTGTTGACCAAACTAATAGATCTTTAGGCCTATATGCATGTTACTGTGGGCAGAAAAAAATGCTTTTGCAACGGAGCCAGTCATTTCGAAATTTGCTGTAACAAATTTCAAGGTTTTGGAACAATCTAATATTTATACTGTCGGCCACTTAACCTACAATTCCGATGTCCGTGGTACAAGTGTTCGCCATTTAAACGGAACGTTAATCTGCTTGTTCAGATATCTTAAAATATTTACCTATCGTATACTGTAAGTAATTTATTCTCAGACCAATACCTAGGTGTGAACCCGCAAAAGTTCAGAGTGGCCGGTAAAACTGTTTTCTGGACCATTATTAAGATTAATATTCTTCAGCAATAAAATTAATGTTTTAAATGTGTTATTCCGTTTTAGCGTCTTAATAATTGAATTATTTATAAAAAAGAGTATCGGTCTTGGTCTTGGTCTTGGACCTCTCGGTCTTAATTAGTCTTGAATTTTTGGTCTCGTGTCCAACACTGGTTTGGAGTACAATTACGATTACTTGATCCAGAAGATTCTTGGTCATAATCTTTGTTGTGAACTTTGATTTAGGAAGGTTCATTACTGAAACAGGTTTTTTGCATTGATAAAATGATCAAATAAACGAAGCAAGTTTAAAGTCAGTTGGTTAAGATGCCATGTTATGTCATTTGAAAATGCCATATCCAGCAACCATGCGAGGAAGTTCTGCCTTTTCTATCTGAAAAAATATTTTATGTGCGGGCAACAGCAAAGGAAACGATCCAAAGCATTTCCTTTGCAAATTTTATTTCGTCAAAAAGAAATGTAATATTCTGGAATTCTCTGGAGAACCGCCGCAGAACTCCAGGGTTGGTGACCACAGGTATAGTATATTTATAGTAACCTGCACTTGTTTTTACATTACGCTGATAACGATCTCGTGCATTGGATTCGTAGGTTAACATAATAGCCTAAGTTGCTGATTAAACATCCTGCAAAGCGTCTTTAAAGGAAAATACAATCCGAAATTCTGACGGAGTTTAACACCTGCAAACGTGCCAGGCATCGAAATTGAGATCGGGGCGGGGGCTAGATAAACCTCTGTTACTTTGTTAAGGAAAATAAATGACTGGACTGTGCTCTCAAATGGTTTTACAACTGCATGGAGTAAACTAGTCTATAGTCTATAGTCTATAGTCAATACATGTGTGTAATTGGCCAGTGAAGTTGGAGACCTAAATTATCTAATGTCGCATAATTCTTACGTTTCGAACTCATCTGAAAGCAATCGATAATTATTTCTCGAAGTCCAAAATTAATTATTTGTGTGTGGTTGGAAGACAGCTGATAACGTACGAATGTCTTGTAAGAGTTATCTATTGCCAACGCTACCACACAGATAAATGATCTGCCGTTCGAGTTATTGGAAATAATCCTCCAAAAATTCTGTCTGCTGAATCTAACGAACCGAACGCCTTCCTGTCCAACCATCGACGTCTTCGTCAGAATTGCCTGCGTCGAATCATTTTGGTTTCAATTGACCAGAAGACCAAAGTTTCAACGAACTCTAGTGCGACATTTGTCAAGTCAGCATTACTTATGATTTATTGATTTATTCAATATTATTTCACCCAACGAAGGGCAATCCATCTCGAGTAAAAAAACGACACTAAGAGGCTATAATCATCATCATCATCGTCATCGTCATCGTCGCCGTCGCCGTCGCCGTCGCCGTCGCCGACGCCGCCGTCGCCGTCATCGTCACCATCGCCATCACCATCACCATCACCGCCAACAGCACCACAACCACCGTTATCATCATCGTCATTAGTTTTTTGGTACTTTATTGTTAAGGACTGCACTATATTTACAGCAGCTCTAGACATTAACAATGCACATGATATTGTTTATCACTGAAAGCTGTATTCCAGCCTCCTAAGGTTGTCCGATTTGCGTGATGGATAATTCAATTGGTGTTAAGGAATACCTGTAAGTTGCAGCGCGGCAGTATGTATAGTCATTCGCAGTTGGGAGTGGTGTACGGGTTCATTGTCACATTTGATGTCTAACAATTTGTTTTTAAGTTCATTGTGGACACAAAGGCAGCTATAATAAAATTATTGTTGTATTAACAGATGTTGTCTGAGTTACAACAGTGTAAATCAAGTAAACTATGGAGGAGCACGACTACCGTTAGAGCGGTCAGCCCGTAACGTTCAGTGTGCGCTCGAGGCGTCAGTCGCTGTGTAGGGACCTTGAGCAAGTCCTTCGCGCACCATTGCTCTGCAGTACAACTACAATTGCGCCGTCGAGGCATGTGTGAGCACTTCTGAGCAAAAAATGTTGGAAGAAGGGCGGTATCAAATTTCGGGAAACAAATAATAATTAAGTAACTAAATTAGTAATGAAATGTATTAAATTGGAATTTTAAATAGCAGGCCTAGCTCATTTAGACCAATGCGCAATTTTTCTTGTTTAGTTTGAGGTAAAACTTATTTAGAATTGAGAGTTCTAGCATAAATATATTTCCCCTTCCAGTTTTCTACAGTCACCTGAGCAGAAGGTCGAGAATAATCCGCAGCAATTGGGCGTATCTCATGGGGACGTTGAACAGTGGAGCTTTGGTAGCGAGGTTGAGGTTGATGGACTGCTTGAGTGACGAACAGACGAGGTCCTTAAATCGAATCAAGAATCAGAGACGAAAAAACGAAGATCTGTTGTGTCTAGTGAAAGCATTCGATGCACAGCGCTACTCTGCGTTCGTTCGATGCCTAAGAGAGAAGGATGGACTGCAGAGGTTGCCAGCAAAAGTCATTGAAAATGGAGGAGGTAGGCTGAACAATATCAAGGATATCATCCATACCCACTTGAGTTTATGTGGTCATCATCATCGGTCTCATTAAAAAAATACGCATTATCATAACAGCATCAGTATCAGTTATTCCTCTCATCTGATCTTCTTCTTTCTTTCTTTCCTTCTTTCTTTCTTTCTTCATCTTTTAACTGGTTGTTCTTTTTCCCATCTTCTTAAAAATATTATGGTAACGGAACGGGGCCTATTCGACAGTGACCAGGATGACGACTTGCAGCCCCGTCCGATATGGGGTAGTTCGAGTTGCAGTCCGCTGAGTAAGGCTTCAGTGGTTTGCTGAAGACTAACCATTTAAGGTTTAAATAGCTCCTTTCTGGATGACGCTTTGAGTAAGACACGCTTGTTCGATAATCCTCTTTCAATGTACAACGGAAAACAATACTTCTGTAGCACCCATTCGGAAACAGCTCGTATCTCACTCCTTCAATACGCCCTACGTCGATAACTAACGAGTAATTGCAACGCTACGTCAATGGCTGACGACGACTACTATGCTACGTCAATGGCTGACGGCGACTATCGCAAATCTACGACGACTATATCCACGACGACTATCGCAAGCCACGACGACTATTCGTGCTTCATAGGAGCCGAGACTGCGAAGCCGAATCTACAAGACTCCCCGATGACGATCTCCAGACGACGACGATTCCGATCTTCCAGGCGAGGACGACGACGATTCCGTCTTCCAGGCGACGACTCCTTTTATACTAATTTGCTGTAGATAGTAGATGATACACAGTAGATAGGAGACAGTTGACAGTAAAGACTACACAGTAGATAGTAGATATCTACAGTAGATAGTAGATAGACTACAGTAGATAGGATACAGTAGATAGTAGATATCTACAGCAGATAGTAGATGGATTACAGTAGATAGTAGATAAGCGTATACAGCAGGTAGATACCACAGTAGAAAGAACACAGTAGACAGGTGTACACAACAGGCAGAAACTACAGCAGGCCGACACTAGGTAAGCGTACCCCTAAACCGTTACATTATTCTGACAGTAGTAGGCTTAGTAGTATTAGTAGGGCCTATAGCACTAATAGGCTAGTAGTTTATCAATATGAAAAAGAGAGAGAGATTCTAATTTTACTAATCTGATCAATAGTTATTTTTGTTCTCTGTTTAGCTGTGTTGAAAGCGAGGATCAGGACCGGGAATACGGAACGCCAAGGACGAGATTGGTCTCCGTATTTGATTCAGCGAATAAATGGACTGCAGCAGAAGCTGAAGCCAATGGGCGAAGAAGCTGAGAAGTTGCTGAAGCAGTTGAAGAACGAAGGATGTGAGATCTATGGCACTTTTGAAGATAGAGGAATTTTCATTTGGGTCTGGATCCAGTCGCAGCTCGCATTGGCCGCATTGAACGACGATCCAAACAGAGGTCCTCTCAGCATCGTTGAAAGTCTTCTTACTTATCTCTGCCGATCGAGCTATTGGAACCAGGGACCGATCATTGGACGCGGAACTGTCGTAATTGATGAAGAACAACTAAGGACAGATATTGGTCAGTTGAGGAACGTTTCTATCAAAACTCTCCAACCGCTTATACTTTGCACGTGTCTGGGTGTTTACTAAATCTCTACAATGCATCACAATCAATTCAACCTAATCTAGCTACTGTAGCTAATTATACAGCGTAACAATCAGTTGACGAAGCACCGACGACGCCTATGAACAGATGCCAGACAGTTGGAGGTGATCAGTCTGCTAAGACGAATCATCAATGACCAACATATCATCAAATGCATCAATATGTATATATATATCGACATCATAAAGCACAATTATACTAAATCAATCGATCAATACTAGGATTAGGCTTTGATGAAACTGCATAGGCCCACTGTTTCCTGTATGAACATTGATAGCCTGTATAGTATGGGATTAGGTTGCAGAAATAGAAATTTACGGCAGACGGTCTTTGCCAATCGTGGCATGGAATCGAGGACAGTCTCCAGATTTCTTCCATTAAAATCTGGTTGGAGTCGATTAGAGATGAGCAAAAATGAATTCCATATTTTCGAGTGACGACCGCCATGACTACAGTTCCAATGCGTCCTGTGACATCCGTAGATATTAGAGAACCTTTCGAGACTTTCCACTTCAAGGTCTTACCATTTGGTCTCTCCAATTCAGCGAGCTGTTTTAGTCACATGATGAATCTGGTCCGGACTGAACTTTACGATTTGCTTGGTGTATTTAGACCATATAATAGTGTATGCTGCAGACATAAAGACACACCTGAGAAGACTGGAACCAGTACTAGAAAGATTGGAAGAAGTGAATCTGAAACTGAAACCAATCAAGTGTCATTTGCTCCAGAGAGAAGTGATGTTTCTAGGACACATTGTCAGCGACGCAGGAATTGCTACCGATCTGAAGAAGGTGGAAGCTGTGAAAGAATGGCCGAAATATTACGACGGTCCCGACAAAATTACAAAAAGAATTTGCCCAGTTTTGTACCAAATTCGAAAATCATCAAGATCACAGGCAAAATTGGTATACGTAGACAAAATTAAGGCATATTATGGAGACGTGCCCACGGTTTGGTGAAAAGGTGAAGTGAAGTTGATTTGCAGCCTTTAGTTGTGAATGATGAAGGTGAAGTGGAATGTAAAGTTAACAGACCTAAACGTAATATTAAGTTGCCTGCTAGGTATAAGGATTAAATAGCTATTAATGTGAAATACTATTAATGTGAAATGCTATGTTAGTAATATGAACGTTACGACTTTAGGATGTTACGTGTTAGTCTTAAAAACTGCAGTGACAGATGTTAGAGATATAAGTTCTGATTATTTATGTTGATGTTAAGAAATAGATGACAAGACATTGATGATACTCAAGTATAGGGCCTATGTAGGCGAAATAAAGATGTACGAACGTAGAACAGAATTAAGGTCTTGAGACTGCTGTTCTACCAAAAACCCAAATTGATTGGAATTTTGATTGAGAGCGGGGGAGTTGTGACATCCGTAGATATTAGAGAGTATATTTTTGCATTGTATAAATAATATATATTTAAAATAACAGAGCAATATAATAATAATAAAAACACATAAGGATATATATATATAAAATATATATAATAATAATGTTACATAAATGTGCATATGTGTTTATTTAATATATGTGGACCGGAGACAGAGTAAGGCAGGAGAGAGTTGGTCATGTGGCAGACATGAGGTCCGATTCTTGGAATGAAGGGACGCTGCTATAGAAGTCGTATATAGGCCTAGAAGTAAAGATCATTTTGGACGACGCGGCGTGATGAACTAGGGAAAGAGAGTAGTTAGTCAGTTGGCTACGAGATTTCGGACAAGACAGGTTTAGATTCCGTCGACTTGTGAAATTTATCCGAAAGTAGTTAAACTCAAGAGATAAGTCAATCGTCAGGTGACTTGGAAGATAACGAGTAGAATATTGAAGTAGACTATGTATACGATAGTTAAAAGTAGGTCGCAGAGTCGTCGTTGTACTGTCAAAGTAGACGAAGAAGAAGACTGGCGTAGGCAGAAGAATTGAGGAGAACTGAAGATGAGGTGAGACAGACGCTTGAATTAACTGATAAGTAACTTTGTGTTTCAATTCAAACTTAAATACAATCCTTGATATCAGGATTAGTCAAGTTGCTCTGGCCATTAATATAAACTCGACGTTGACGTAATTGATGCTCATATCTTGTCTTAATAAATTGTAACAAAAAATGTCTGAAGAGGAAACTGGGACGCTGACCGGAGAAATGGGGTCTCGTGCTTCTTCCTCTATGTCAACTGGATTTGATAGGTATATGCAGATGAATGAGGAACAAGAGGAAAGAAGAAAAATAGAGAAGGAAGAAAGAAGAATGGAGAGGAAAAAACAAGAGGGAAGCAGAAGGACAGAGAAGGAAGAGAGAAGAATAATAGAGAAGGAGGAGAGAGAGAGACAAAGTAAGATGATGTTTGATATAATGCAATTGATGATAACTACGAAATCCCCTATTAATGTAACGGGAACTGAGGAAGGTAACTTGCCCCAGAAATCATGGAATATAAGGAGGAGATAGCAGATCCTGTGGCCCTAATGACCAACCCAAACCGTGCCATGGCGCCGGTTGCTTCTTACAAAAGAGCCGTGGCCTTAACCCTCGAGCCTCGGATAGTGGATAGATGGTCTAACCGTGTAACAGAGGGCCCACGAGGACATGAACGTCCGCCCCTACAAAAACGCCTCGGATTAGCGACCTGTAGCGGGGCGGCGGCACCACTGTCCGACATCTAATTGTCTGAAGAAGAACTATAATTAGATCTATGACGGATCCTGAACGCATACCATGGATCGCTCATCATGTTGTAGGCTATAAACTATCGTAAGAGCAATACGATTAATAGATTTTTAATCATTTAACTATAGAGGTAAATAGATACTTATCATAGACTTTTAAAAAGCCTGTTACTAGTAATTGTTTTCTTGTCAGTGACCTGTTCCATTGTCACTCGTCTGCTGAAAAGGCTCAAAGAGACATCCTACATCCACGGAATCGTCACACTCAACGACCACCTGTACGTTCTGTGTCACCAGCCAAACACCTGTCGTGTCTACGAATGCAGCAACACGTTTGCGTTTCAACGCGAAATCCCTCTACAGATGATCGTTGAACCGTGGGACATGGCAGCCAGCTACACGTCCAACTGCCTCTACGTCACCGACTCACACAAGAGGTGTGTCTGGAAGATCCAGGAGACGCACAGCGGTCACCAGGTGGTCACGTGGTTGCACGACGTTTCAAGCCTACAGTTCACGCTGTCGGTGACAAGTGACGATGAGGTTCTGATGGTCACAGGTGGTACACAGCTTCCACGTCTAGATCTGTACACAACAGACGCCCAGTTGGCCAGAAGCATCCGTCTGCCAGGACACATCTTCAGTCCAGTTCATGCTGTCGCCACGTCATCCGGAAACTTCGTCATCATCTACGGTTGGTGGAACAGCAAACGATGGGGCATCTGTCAGCTGAACGGCGAGGGTGAAATGGTGCGTCAGTTGACAGCGACCGATGACAGCCAACAACTCAACTGGCCCTGGCATCTGGCTCTAGACGAAGACGACCGAGTCTTCGTCGCTGACTACGAGAACAATCGAGTGATTGTCTTGGACTCTGATTTGTCTTGGATGACGATTCTCCTTGGCCAACACAACGACGACGCAGGTGGCGGTCTGACTGAACCATGGAGACTGCATTACTCAATGAATAAGAAGATAATGGCTGTTGCTCATCTTCATAAAGTAGACATCTATGCTGTCACTCACACTTAGCATTCATTTGAGATAGCATTAAAGAGATAGCATTGAGATAGCATCAACCCACCTCTGCCAGAATGCCCACGTGGAGACTGCAGCCCACATATGGGAATAGTGCGCAGTCCATATACTGGCAGGAATCATTCGCCTCCGTCAATATAACGGCTCTAAGGATACTTTCGGTGTGATAAACAGGTGCAATTAACGATGACCAGGTCCTTATTTAAATTTGATACTATTGTTTATACATTATGTAAGCTACTGAGCGTATGCTGGTAGTATAATAAAGAATATTCTTCCTTACTTACTTACTGTCTCTATCAGCTTCATCAGATTTCATCAATTCGTGCAATCTTTAATTTAGCGTGGCATCTCAGTGTGACACTGGGAGTGCCCCATTCCTTCAAACAGACATCCTTGGAATATAATTGTAATTCCATCTTGTGCGCCGCTCGGCTAGAGGTCAACCAATGTATATCAAAATTCTCTCCCAGCTCAGCATTATAAATTTATTATACGAGATACAATCCACTGGCGACCTATTCAAAACATAATCAAATTAAAGATACTTCTTCTCGTCAGTACTTCGTTGATTAGCCGTCATAGAGTTGTTCGTGTACGTTGGACACCACGTATATATATACATATATATACATATATACACGGATATAAATACACACGCAAACACACACACACACATATATATATATACGGTTGCTTCGTTCAGTCGCCCGTTTCACATTTGTACTAATTGTAGTGCTTAGAAGAGTTGGGCCAACCATTCAAAGTCTCGTCTGTGTGTGCAATATTATCTGAAGTTCATGATTTCCAGGGATATGAAATAAACACCAAATTCAAGTACTAGCGGGGTTGGTTGTACCACATCGGCTGAGGTGGTTATAACATGTTTACAACCTGTCCCAATGTATGTTCCAACAGATGAGAGACAAAGAGACATGGTTTCAAGAGATGACACTCATGACAGTCAGGTCAATTGGCTCAAACAGATGAGAGACGAGCCCCGACATCAAGAGGTGCGAGTGGTCAGTGATTTCAGGATACAAAGACAGGTGACACGGCCAGGGTTTGAAAGACTGATCAATGGGAGACAGGTCACTGGGTGCACGAAGTCAAGTGAACCACATCACAATAGCATTACTAAATTGGATGAAGGAGGGGTCATAATTTTAACACAGTACCTGCTGCAAGCAATCACTTATTCCAGCAAAATTTCAGAATAGAGTTACCCATTAATGACAAGGGTTTATTAAAATGTCTTCAAAAACCTATACAGCTCAACGCGAAAAGATTAACGAATATAAATAAAAAAATCCATTTAACAAAATCATACAAATCACATTATTCAAATACAAAATGTTTATACAACTTGATTGCTAACAAACTGGCTCTTATAGTAGATAATGCCATATGATAGCTATCAGTAGATAATGCCATATTATACCTATCAGTAGATAATGCCATATTATACCTATCAGTAGATAATGCCATAAGATACCTATAAGTAGATAATGCCCTATGATATCTATCAGTATATAATGCCACATGATACCTATCAGTAGATAATGCCACATTATACCTATCAGTAGATAATGCCATAAGATACCTATCAGTAGATAATGCCATAAGATACCTATCAGTATATAATGCCACATGATACCTATCAATAGTTAATGCCATATTATACCTATCAGTAGATAATGCTGTACTATACGCATACAGCGGTTTTCAACCGGTGGTACCCATACCTCGAGAGGTAGACCTTCACACACAAAAATGTAAAATAAAAATTTTGTGCAGAAACAGATAATAATCACAGGTTTTGAAATGTCACTGTTCTGCATTATCGTAGTTATACTATATAACAATAGAATACTAAATATTGTTAAACATTTTTGATGTTATTATCTTATTCTATGTATCTTAATTATCTATAGAGGCCATTCTTCATGTTAGTTGATGGGAAATAAAATAAGAGAATTTTCAATCAAATAACTTTTATTGTCTACTCAACCGTACTCTACAAAGTATACATTGTACAACAATAATAATAATTTTAATATAAATTTAGCAAAATTCATAAAAAATAGTATAACCAATCTTCTAATTCTAATAATCTATTCTAATTAAATAGCTAACCAAAGAACTTTTCTGACAAGTTTTTTCACTGGGATACACACAAAAATAATTTTTTAGTTTGGGTACAACAAACAAGAACCGCTGCACTATAATACCACGTGTTATACATTGACGCTGACGTTCGGAGGTCACAAGACAAGACAATTAAAATCAATTATATACCTCTAATATAACCCAGTTACCTGTCTCTCTGGTCTCTTGTCTCAGAAGATCAACAAGTTGTTATTCTTGAAGAAGTAATATATATAAATTCACTAATATAAGACAATGCAATACAATACAAACTCTGATATAAAAGTAATCACTTTTAGAAATTCTAAGAACTGCCAAAAAAAATCTCGTCTAAAAACTTGTCATTAGTTTCATTAGATTTGTCCGGTTCGGCCAGATGCATAATTTTGCAAATTTTAGTCGTATTTCTTGTGCGTGATTGTACGTTCCTCTTATTTGTGCAGCTGTCAGCAGACGAAGGAATCGCAAGAAATTCATCAATTACTGTATTTGAATACGAATCGTCAGTCACATGAGAGGCATTTGCAGAAGTAAGAGCAACAGATGTGGTAGTTGCGGCTTTGCTAACTACCGATGACCGGCGTTTGGCTCTAACGTAACTTCTCCCTAGAAGTGATTCTGTATCAGAAAAGAATCTGTCGAGAACATCGCTCTGATCCTTGATCTGATGTTCTAACATGTGAGGTCTTAGATTGAGAACTTTCTCAGATGCTACAGTTTCTTTCTCTTGCTCGTTTTTACATCCAACTTTCGTGGAACGCTTCAAAGAAGTAAAGTGGTTTGTCTTACGATAAGTATTTCCTGTAACAAAAAAAAGATTGAAACCAACCATACAAGGATTCAATTTATAATAATACAACAGTTTATATATTTATATAGTTCAATTGGCTGTCACTATACCTAAGCAGTTGAAATTGTGTGTTAAAGGAAATTCCAACAGGGATCAAAGTAGTAAGCGCTACAATGCACTGGCCTCATGAATATGAAATGAGCATTTCCTCAAGCAAAAGTCACAGACCTTAACCCTTTACAGTTAAACAATAACATATAATAACAGCAGGAGATGTCTTTGAAACAGATGCAATGGAGTGACACTCTTAATTCCTACTGCCATTATTTAAGTAGGAGGGAGTTTACATGTAAGCAGCACTGATAAAATAATAAATTCTCAACTGCATGTCAGAAGATGCTTACTCTGTGGTTGGGTTGTTTTGAGTTCTGTTTGATTTGAATGGCATTGTTTCTCTTTAACAGCATCACGCTCCTTCTCCTCCTTCTTCGTCATCTGTGTCTTTTTGTGTTGTGCAGTTGACCTCTTTCCTTTCCTGTCTCTGTTGACCATTTCTTCCGCCAGTTCATGAAACAGTGATTCCAGATGTGGATGATGAGCGATGTAGAAATGCTGAAGGACCTGTTGCCTCTCCACATAACTGCTCTGCATCACCCAATCACCCAGTTCTCTAGTACTTGTCAACCCAAGTGAAGACGTCAGCTGCTGAAACTGCTGCCTGTAACAACAATTAGTATATACCAGTCATAAGTCATGCTTACCAATTGTTACAAATGCTGTACATAAAATGGAATGGCATGGTTAACCCTCATCTACATTCTCTTTTAGACACCTGGTGTAGCATCAATCTAAATATGATAAATCATTTAATTTGAGCAAATATGGTAGAATTTGGATTCACATGACATAGCTATATAGAGAGAACAAAGGTCAACAGATCTGAATACAAATAAAACAGAATAAATATCTTCTGAACCACTTTAAACCCTTCTTATGATGTCATGTATATTATTATGTCATGTATATTATTATGTCATGTATATTATAATGTCATGTATATTATTATGTCATGTATATTATTATGTCATGTATATTATTATGTCATGTATATTATTATGTCATGTATATTATTATGTCATGTATATTATTATGTCATGTATATTATTATGTTATGTTATGCCACTGCATAAGAATATGTTTTGTACATCCACATAGCGCAGTCAAGTTAAAATTTTTGTCAAATACCAACATATACTAAAGTTTAGTTGATTGTAGAGTAACAAAAGTTTATCTGAATAGATTTATAAAGAAACAAACTTTCTGTTATTGCTACAGATCAATTATGTTTACATCATGCACAGCATTTATAAAATTTAACAACGACAATATCTGAAACAACAAAGTGTCTTATTGCAATAATGTCCTAAATTCCCATGGAGCCTTGATGCCCAAGCTGTCTACTTCAATTATTAGTGTCCAATGCCCTTGCCAACACTCATTTTAATGCAAGAGGCTAATGAGGCACATGTAGCTTCGTCTTCTTACAACCTTCGTCTGTCTTCATTTATTATTTGTATCATCATTGTATATAAACAAAACTGTTACAAATGTGATCAAAAGTCAAAACCCATCATATGTCATCCAGTGTAGAGGGTTGAGCACAAACACAGGACTAGGACTTAGGTCCTGGACACAGGGTCAGTGCATTACAGGACTAACATCAAGGTCAAGTGAAAGGCACACTACAGGTCCTAGACAAAGGGTCAGCACATAACAGGACATGCCTTTACTCTGGATGTTATGCTAGTATCACATTCTACAGCTTTGAAAAAGTTTCAGAAAAGAAACAAATGTGCACAATCTGCTACTGGTCAGAACAAGGAGTGGACACCACCACCGAATGATCATTGACCCTGAGGCATGCATTCTGATACACCACTTCATTTCACATAAGCCTGAAGGGTAAATGATAATTCCAACCCTAGACCAGTAAACCTATCCACCTGTGGCAGAAAAGTCCAAAGAAATCTCAAAAGATCCGACAGCACACACATCTGCTGCCCACCAACCTA
The DNA here is from genome assembly GCA_959347315.1 of Bimastos eiseni. Taxonomy (NCBI): domain Eukaryota; kingdom Metazoa; phylum Annelida; class Clitellata; order Crassiclitellata; family Lumbricidae; genus Bimastos; species Bimastos eiseni. The sequence goes on from OY365814.1 coordinate 7,852,091, forward strand.
CCTACCGTCTGATGGCAAGTGGTGTGTGTCCAAGCAGAACGTGTGACTTGCCAATGACTTTGCTACAACTGTCCCTTGTTGTGTTTGCCTTAGGCGTCTTTCTCTCTGATGCCCCTCTGTGTTTCAGTCGATGCCCTGAGCGTTGCTTCATCTCAATCAATGCGTCGTCAGATTCACTGCTCTGAAAGAGAATCACCTCTTCAAGGATACACCTTTGGCAGGCATGTTGGTTTTCAGATGCCCAGATTACTATAACTCACTTCTTACAGGTGTTGATAAGTCAAACATACTGAAGCTGCTAACAGCTCAGAACTCTTTTAGTTTAGCACTTTTGTGACACAAGGGATCAAAATAGGTCACATGTTGATAATTTTAGAATATGAGTATCATAAATTTTTTTGCTTTAAAAAGACACCAAAACATTGGCAAAGTAATGAATAATTATATGTTCACTCTCTTTTGAAATTGCTAATTCAAGAAAAGCACATAGAAAGTTCAACGACTTGCTTGGAGCCTGGAAGATATGAAATGCAGAAGACCATAGCATCATATCAATCATAACAAATAAAAATGGAATTTAATAACACATGGCACAAGATGAGAATATATCTACACCAACATTCTCTGAAAAAATGATAAATTCATCTTAGATGGTTCTGATATTATCTTCATTTTAGATCTTATAAATGAATTGCTTTAAAAATTTATCAAATTCAAGAAATCCTTAAACTACACATTAAAACAATGAATTTCATCAAAAGTGAGTTATAACGAATATATAATCATTTATATGTTTGTGCCAATTTCCATTAAAATTTTAAAACAATAAAAAAATTATTTCTGATCATAATTTTGCTGTTTTCGAAGCAATGAAATTGGCAGACATTTAACTCATTTTTATTTTTTGGGTCACATATTATAATCACAGCTACTCTTGCGTTGGCTTCCTGTTCAGCAATAGATTTGTTTCAAACTGGGACTCATAGTTAATAAATCAGCAAACTCTGGCCAACCACAATACTTAGGATGAGTCCATATTAACCAAACTCATCATCATTCGATGAGGTCACCTCTCTCTCTGTCGCTCTCTCTCCCTGTCTGTCTGTCTGTCTTTCATCTGCACCTGTCTTGTTCAGCTCAGTCACTTATGTCAATCAGTTTGTTCTTGACTTCAGATTTACTTTATTTTAATTGGTAATTATCATCCATAGACTGTCTCTCTTTGTATGAGTGAATTGATCTTCTGCAAATTCACCTGATTACAGCTTGATTTGCATTGTGCATTATACACTGGTGCTATAGAAGTTACAGATTACAATTACAACTCTAGAGGTTATATTCGTCAACAGACAAGAGGGACATTTCAAAATGGACTGAAGCCCTATTGAACTAAGCCAACGTTGTCTCTTGTAATGTAATTTATTATTACAATAATCTGCATTACAATTGACATCTTATCTAAGAGAGAACGGTTGTGTTTGGAGCTGTGTGCCTTAATACGTCTAAATAATTAAGTCCAGACAGCATGAATTGGCAATTTAGTGCGGCACAATAGTTAAATGATTCTGACAACAAATGCAGTAAATCTGACTATGAACTCTACTGTTATTTCCTGTTTCAAATTTTTGTATAATAGACATATATCATAGAAACGTAAAAGCTTACTTAGGTAAGTTTTGTGTAACCCAAACTGATCATAGCTGCAAGCATCAAAGCTCCTCCTCTTTGGATGAAAAATTAGTTGCAAAGTCTCTCAAAGATCTTGTGATAATTAATTAATTAATGGATGAATGACAATTTTTAAATATGACATTACTGACACTAGACTACAATTAGTTTAAACTTCATGCATCCGAATATTACCATATTTATCTTTTTTGAGTGAGTATATTTAATAAACCCAAATCTGACAATATAGTATCTTTTGATGTGCATCTGTGTTGATCTGTTGTTTGTTGAATAAAAAAATGTGCAAAATAGGTCACAAGATTTAGTGTCAGACTTCATCCACCTATTGACAATTTACAAACACACTGCAGACAAAAAATGAGTAATTACTGAGCTGCTGCTGCTGAGACGTTGGCACTGGACAGCAGGTTGTTGTGAGTTCATGTGAAGTTCATAGACATCTTTTAATGCACAGTTCGTGATGTGATCTTCGACTCTTCCTCCATTAATCAGATTCTTGTTCTTGTGCATATGCACAACGTCACTTCTGCCTAGAAAGAAACAGATCGCATTGATATGCTTATACCAGATCAATCCTTACCACTCCTGAGGCCACTATGAGCGACCAATTTTAATGCGTTGTATATAATAATTGGAGGGGTTAAGGGCTAAGAAACAATGAGTTCATCGTCTTATTCACTTTCTTTCAACCTCTGGACAAACTTTCAGTTATAAGTAACTAATGAATGATGTTTTCTCTCTGTATGCATCTCTTTGTCATATGAATGGAGTATCATGGTGCATTGATGAATGAGCCCAGAAGAGTACATGACAGGCCTTGTCGAGTACTGCTTCCTCTTTACCATTAACAACACATAAGTCGCTGCAATGCTGCCATCACGTTTACAACTCAGCCTAGGAATATTGTTGCATCTTTCGTGCTTCAATTGATGATTTGACAGATGAAAGGAACAAATGTACTAATGAAATAACCACTGAATTAGACCTATGTTAGTTAGGTGGATGAAGGGCAATATCAAATTTCAGAATAAATAAAAAAAAAAAAGAAGAAGATGTTTTTACTTGTGATTCATTATTAAAAACCCCTATAAAAACAGAAAGTGTCTGGGCTAGTATCCATAAACTTACATTTCCGCAATGAAAATATTGTCCAAGGAAGAGTGACAGTGAGATAGTCAATCAGTGGAAAGAGTAGAGAAAATGTAAGGCCAGGAAGCCAAGCCATGAAGTAATTCCAATGCTCTTTCACAAGGTAACATCAGTCTTGATGATTCAGATGTATTTAGATGTATTAATGTTAATGTCTACAGTTTATCCTAACCCTTTTATGTAGCGCTGGCACTATTCGTATTTGGTTAAAAAAATATGCAGTCGAACAAGAATAAACTATTCGGAGCACTATTTGAGTCTGAAGCGAATAAAATACAAATATTTGGTACCACTCTAAAGCCTTTGCACACTCAGTATAGCTTAGAATGTTATAAAATTTCCAAGTTAATTGCTCACTTAACATTCAAAGAGACTTTGCAAATGAATCATTACCTAAGAAGTCGATTACAGACTGGACGGACGCCTGAGCATGTGTCTCTGCAATCCTGTCAAACTCTCTCCTGCCAGACTCTCTCCTGTCAAACTCTCTCCTGCCAGACTCTCTCCTGTCAAACTCTCTCCTGCCAGACTCTTTCCCATTATCCTCTTCCTCTTCTCCTTCTGAGCTGGACTCGACTTTTCCCACTGAACTTGTTGAACTGTCATCCATATCTGACATTGGTTCACTTGATGTATAACCATTGATAGACATGGCGTCTGATGCAATACCATCTGCTAAGTCAAATAAGAAACTTGTAACAACACATTTGATAAAATAAAGATCACTATGTAAGTGTGTGCATGTGTGCTAGACAGAGACAAAACTTACTAAAGGATAAATGTTGAGCAATTCAAAACCAACAAGTCGAGATTTTAGCTCAGGCCTATGAGGCATTGGAAAGCGTCTTGGATAAGCATCTAAGAAAACTTCTAAATACCGATTTGAAATACCTGGCATATCTGCACACTTTTACAGCATCGATATTGTGAACTTCTCAAAGGAACTCCTTACCACTCAAAATCATGCTATAGCTCAATAAGTATAGCATGTTTATCAGCTTCTTGTGAATTCATAAATCACCAGTGGCAGATGGCATAAATATCTGGAAAGGATTTCAAACGACATCTGGAAAAGCAGCATAAATTGGTGCCATTCATTTACATGGTGGCTGGGCTCTGTTGAAACCACAGATAATGTAGCAGAATAAATGCTGAACTGGAGGCTAAGTCATTCAAATCAACTGAGAGGGTCAAAGTATGAGTGAGAGACTTATATACATACAAATCTGATGGCAAGTAAATGATAATGAGAATGAGAAGAATGCTGAGGATGCAATTGTTCATTTGATAAAATGATAATATAATCACCCGCAGATGAACCAAACCAAACGAACTCACCTGAATCTGAACGATCGTCAACTGATTCGTCATCTTGTCGTTCTTTACTTGGAGGCCTGACGTAGTCTGCCACTTGGAATCCCCTCAACTCAGCCTCCATTTTGTCATTTCGCTTAGAAAGCAACAACAAAAGCATTCAACAGTGTCACACATGCTTCAGTCATCTACATGACATGCAGTCATGCATTCCAGTGTCAATGTCATCTCGTCACAGATCAATTGATTCTGCGACACAGAGTCATCTGTCTCTTCTTCTTCATCACATAATATATCCATGATAAGAGGGAATACTCGCTTGTCTGCCAGGCAACGCCGATCTTTCTCGGCTGCAGACAGACGCCTCCATCTGGAATGACCTCCCATCGGAACTGTACTTATTAAATCTGACCAATCAAAATAAATCACTCAAGTCTTTTCTCTTAAGCCGTGGCTGGGCTGGGAGTGCTCCTGAGTAGGTTTCTTGAATAAATGCTATATAAGTCCCAAAATGAATGAATTAACAAATAACAAATGAAAAACAAATCACTCCGCCACAGTATGTGTTCTGACAGTGCCAGTCCCAAGCCTGGAGAAAGGAGGAGCGCGACACCAAATCATCTTCGTTATGGAACGGTGTCATTAAAAAATCAACAGCACTGAACTAACGAACGAATCTCCACAATGCATCGTGGAAGCCTTGCAGTGGAATTGTTTCATTCTGGAAGAGGCTTCAATGCAATCACATGACCTGCATCTACTTTCCATGACTCCATTTAACAAGTGGCTGAAGATGATGGGCCTGCGTGTAATCACACTGAAAGCACCTCAAATGCAAGGACAAACACAAGTGGAAGTGAAGAGACAGAGACTCGTTGTAACATTTAGCACAGGTAAATGCAAGTCACATGACAGCAGTCCATGATGATGCAATCCCTACAACCATACATTCAGGTATCTTGGTTGACCGAATCCAACCTTTCATCATATGCATGATGAGAACCAGGGACCTCCATCAAACGTTGCAAAAGATCACAGAAGGACATTCAAAACAGAGAAAGAAATTAACAAAAAAAACCTGTCTGATAGAGAAGATATTAATCTTCGTTAAAGCCTTTAATCATCTAAACCTGTCATGAGTAGTTCGTCTTGGAAAGGCCTTTTAGTGTTCAAATGTCAAGTTTATTAATTCAAGTATTCCTAAAGTCTACAATGCTATAATTCAAATGACAGGCAACAAATTACCCTAAAATTAAGATATGCAAATGATACAAAATAAATTACCCAACAAAATATAATATTTGCATATAAACGAATATTTGATAAAGTTAAGCTTTCAACTTCAAATGAATTTATGAAAATGTAAGATTAACAAAGAATATGAGATTGAGACTTTTTGAGCTGAACAGCTGCCATGGTTTCTGAATAAAACTTACAAGAAGAATGTCTGTGGTTAAGCAGCTGTCTCCCGTTCTCAAATGAAAGAGATTCTCGACTCCAAATAATTCATCTGACTTCTGTCTCTCAGACGAAATTGATTTACCACAGAAAAGACGCTTTGCATTCTTCCTCTCCAAAGCCACACTTCCGATTTGCTAAGCAAAGGACATGACACACATTCAGTAATCATAATTGGCAACTTATATAGCACCAGCATCTAATTTACAAAGATAGAGAACCAAAACCAGGAAGCAGTAATCAACTCATATATGGACCTTATAATGGACACACTGAAGTCACAACAAGGCAGAGATGGAAAATCTTTCTTTATAGTTGCTTTCAATTTTCACCCACTGCAGCTGACAGACTAACAATCAGTTGGCCAATTTCATTAATGTCATAAAACTCATCAAATATATTATTGTATTGACCTATTTTTCTGGAAAATCTTTCTTTTCTACATAAAATAATGCGCGAACTGTCTTTTCGACCTGTTTGAAAACCTGTCGAAGGTAGATGTTCTCTTCAATTGTTCCAGCGCAAATCAGTCGAAATACTCTGACGTCACGTCTCTGTCCGAGGCGATAGGCGCTTCAACAAATAAATCCAAATAGATGATAATTAGGTGTTCACAATCAAAGTTACTAAATCTCCCACCACTAAGATCCTGTACTAGGCATGGAATGGGTGGTTGAATCTGTCATTCTAAGGGTAACAATGACTGATGGGCTTAGTTTTTAATCCCATATTGACCTGATCTGCATAAAGGCCAGCCAATCGCTCAACGCGGTATGAATCCTTATTGTACATGGTCTGTAAAGGATGAGTCTATATGATGTAGTTGAAGCCACCTCCTCTATGCTTCCTTGCATGGCCATGCTTTGCTAATGCTGGCCAATGCATGCATCTCAACACAGTAGTACAGAAAATAGTACAGCTCCTGCTTCTGACTTCTGACCAAGTGACTTTCAATGACCTCTGTGGTTACGAACAATCATCCCTCGTCTCTTCTGTGCTGCACAGAATAATAATCAGCCACTGCTTGGCTATGACTGCATTTCACACAAATGCATCAGACATTGATGTCATTGGTTATAGTCATTAGTCAAGATTGCAATTATCTTCATACCGGTCCTGGGCTTGTAGATCATGCGCTGGATTCCAGTTTGGGTCATAGATAATAACCACGTTGGCCCCGGTTAAATTTAGCCCAATGCCACCAGATCTAAAAATGCAATCTGCAAATGCAATACTACAATTGAAAGACAATTATGTGGGTGCAGGCCAATGACATTTCCTGGAAATAGAATATTAAGACGGATTCTCTGGCATTAAAACCACTGTAAAAGATATGCAGCTGTGTAACCAAAGTAGCTACTAGTGGTAAGAAGCTGATCTCTCACTTCCACAACTGCTATGACACGCTAACCAAAAGATGTCTTAATAATGATTATTATAATCTAGCATTATGATAACAATTGTATATATAAATATTAACTGTATGATAGTGCTGCCTTTGTGAACTGATTTTAACGAGATCATTAATTTTTACATGGCTAAACTAAATGCTGAATATTCATGTCCCAAATAACACCTAAACAGAAATCACATTCTATTGGAGCGCATTACAATGAGACCGAGATATTTCAATTGGAAAGTGTTGAATAGTTGTGTGGACATACTTTGTGGAAATGAGGAAGATGAAAATGCTAGGCTCTCGGTTGAACTCCTGAACCAGTGACATGCGCGTTGCACTTGGCGTTGAGCCATCCAAGCGACGATATTCGTAGCCCATGCTCATGATATAAGCCTCAAGCACATCGAGCAACTTTGCAGAAAATAAGAAGAAAAACTATATATTATGATAATTTCTGATTTTAGACTATTCTGTCTTAACATAATATGTTTTATGATATTTATTCACATAAGTTTTATGAGTTATTTCCTGACATGAGTTTATGAATTATTTCTTTATCTGTTATAGATTAGCAGAAAGGATATAGCCTCCTGACAAATTTGTTTAGATCTGCTGCCTTTAGTGACAGTAAGTTCCACAGATGTGGACCAGTTCACACATGGAAGAGAAATCTTTTGTAAGATGGGATAAACAGTTGGTGAGGAAGTCGAACTGAAGTCTGTCCTTGAAGAGTTAACCAAACGTCATCTCAATGGATGGAGCTGCATTTCTTTTCTATGCCGATCAGTCTAAAATTTCCAGGCCCTGGGCATTTCCCCCCTCTGACCCCTCTTGGTTTGCCTGGCAGCAATAAGAAAATTCAGATGTTAAATGTGGTAGCACAAAACACTTGCCTTTGTAGAATAAGAGAAGAGCAGAACCTTCGATTTCTGTTTCTTGAAGATTGTTAATAATCCCTGTAAAACCTAAATAAAATAATGGATGGAGCAATTCATCCTAAAAATATCTGACCAGAAAATAGATCTAGCAGAATCACATCCTAGATACAAGTGTCTGTCTGTCTGTCGTCTGTCTATCATGCAATATTTAGGTGAAGCATGGTTGAGTTCCAGACGTCAGTTGAGGGCATTCCAGTCCAGCAAAGCGCTATCTGCTCTGAATTAACTCCAGACATTATTATTATTACCGAAATTTGATACCACCCTTCTTCCAACATCTTTTGCTCAGAAGTGCATACACATGCCTTGACGGCGCAATTGCAGTTGTACCGCAAAGCAATTGAGCGTGAAGGACTTGCTCAAGGTCCCTACACAGTGACTCCCGAACGAGGCTCGAACCCGCGTGCTCAGCACACACTGAACATTATGGGCTGACAGCTCTAACCGATCGGCCACTGTGCCACACCGATATGCTATGACATCGCAGTGCAATCAGTAATTTGCAATCTAATAAACGCAAGTTCAACCATGCTAAGCACTCTCGGTGGACAAGTTTACCCATACTGTTAACTCTGTTACAAATAAGTGTTAGTTGAAGGTCCTTCTGTGGCTCCAGAAACACTGGAAAAGTTGGTTGCAGTGGTTAAAGTGTTGTCTGGTTAATTGCCAGATGGTCAGGAGAGCTTCAACTCCAGTCATCATTAAGTAGATACATCTGGCATCGCATAATATCACTGGCACAAGTTGTATCAGTAACATATCTAATCTTCAGTTTATCCTTAATGCTGTCGCCCGACTAATTGGTGGCATCCCTAAATTTTAACACTTTAAAGTTCTTACTCTGATGTGAAACTGTCTTCTTGGCTCTCTGTGCCAGAATGTTCTCCATTCCCCCCCAATGGGCTTCTCTCCGTTCATCTGCCCGTGCTGCTACAGCCCAAACAAGGAGCTTTGCCTACGTAGGCCCCTCCAGTTGGAATAGTCTTCCCCTCCCCTTAAAGCGGAGCTCCTCGTTCTCTCCCTTGTTCAGTCTCGGAAGCGCTGGAAGACTTTCATGTTTACTACCTAGTTGCCAACTTGAATGGGAGTGCCGCTGATTAGAGCGGTGCTTTAAAAATGTTCATTCACAATCACAATTACAATCAGTAAACTCCAAGAAACTAAAATGTCTAGATTCTATATAATAGTGGTTGAGATAATGAATATCATCAGTGCAAAATAGTCAGGTAATTTAGGTCTGTGATTTACAACTGTGATTTACGTCTGTGATTTACGTCTGTGATTTACTGAGTCACCTACTTTCATTTTTCCACAGTACTTAGGATCGGAAAGAGTGCGGAAGGCAGCCGTACAACCTAGTTCCACCAGGTGCGTGTGTCTTGCAAAGACTCTCTGACAGATATCGTCTGCATACAACTGTTGCTTGCCACTCGATGAAACACCGGGCATGAGAAGGGCCAGATGGTTGGCAGCCTTCAGCAACAGATGCATAAACGTCATCATCAGAGAACGGACTGGAACGCCGGATGGAGAATTCTAGAGCATTCAAAATAAGGAACACCCAATTAGCCAATTGATCTACATGACATCTGAAAAGTATAATTCACGGTTTAATAAAACGTCATTTGCAGTCTCTAAATTATAACTACTCTTAAATGAAGTATTTTCTTATTAAAGATGGTTGTTTTAGTTCATTAATACTTATTTGCTGTAAAGCAGCAAAAAAAATTGCACTATCATTCATTTTCCGAACTTTGTTTATGTTTTACATCATATACAGATTCTGTGAATTACCATAAACATTCTGGATTAAAAATACAATTAAAAATTTGAAACTGTAAAAACAAAACAATGTCATATCATCAAATTAAAAATAAATACATCTGGACATATTTATACAAAAGAATGGTTTCCAAACTTTAGGCTGAAAGACTGATTGTTTCTATGCATGTGAAGAAAATTAAAGTCTGACATACAAAGAGTTCTAGATGTAGCTTTACAGAAGGTCAATGGGTCATGCTAAGGAGTGTGATCATTAGCATGCCTGTGCTCTACAACAATGTTCAAGATCACTCACACAAAACTGGATGTGGCAGAATTTCTAAATCAGATTCACACAATGAGACGACTGATAAATCAGAGAAAATCACTTTTCAATAATAGATGAAAATGTTAATAACCAATCTTCAGCTTATTCTGACAGCCACCAAACAAAAGAATACTTCTCAGATGTATGTCAAATTTCAATTGGTGCTCCATGACTACTGACAAAGAGTCTGTGCGATGGCTTGGCACAGATGAAAAGGTACTTAGTGAATAGTCACTCATCCATGACTAACCACACTTGGTTGAACAGTGCAACAATGTGTTGCAATGTCACAACTCATCTCCATCATTATAAATCCTAAAAAGAAACTGACCTTGAAGTGACACTGGATATTAGTCTTTCCACTTCCACATGAGCATTTCTGCTTCTGCGTGAGGACGTACTTCATGTCCGCTTCATTCAGAATCGTTTGGTAGATGTCTGTCTGGAGGTCAGTTGGACGACAGTAGACTACCAGATCATCTGAACATCAGCAACAGACTGATGGATTTCATGCAGTGATGCTATCTAAATTTATGAATAAAAGCAATAATGATAATACGCTTGTACGCTTGTGCTGTTATTTCTTGGAAATCTAGGCACCGCCATGACCAATCCTCTCCGGTTTTTTCTGTCCGAAGTTGCATCTCTTAATTCCTACAGGCTCATTTCAGTTTTTTCATGTATCACATCCATCCATTTTTTCCTTGGGCACCCTCTTTTCTTACTTCCTCCTCCACATGCCAGCATCATTTCCTTTTCCATTCCATTTGATCGCATAACATGTCCAAAAAACCCTAGTTTCCTTCTCAACGCTGTTTGTTGTTACAACAAATGATGTCTCATCATTCTCGACTCCAATCTTCCTGCGCACTTCTTCGTTTATCTTCTTCTCCGTCCATGATATTCTCTGCATCTTCCTCCATATCCACATTTTGCATGCGTTGATTTTCTTCTCCATGTTCTTTGTCATTGTCCATGTCTCACAGCCATATAGTACTGTAGGAAAGATCATTGCTCTCACTAATCTTTTTTTGTGTGTCTATGCTCACATGTTTGTCTTTCCATATCTTTTCCAGTTCGTTCATTGCAGCTTTCTCTATCACCACCCTTCTCTTTATTTCCGAGTCACATTTTTCCTCCTTTTCTATTAATGATCCCAGGAACGTGAAGCTTGTTACCACCTCTATTTCCTCTCCGTCTATCTCGAAACTGTCCCAATCAGCTGTTGTCATTATATTTGTCTTCTTTAAGTTGAAGTATAGGCCTGCCTTCTCACTTTCTCTCTTCAGTCTTCTTATCAGATTTTCCAGATCTGCTTTCTTCCCTGCCAGTAGTGTTGTGTCATCCGCATATCTTAGATTATAATGATAATAACAGAAATAATAGAAAATGTAAATGATCCATGAAAACGTTTTACAGAACATTTCTCAGTCACGAATATTTTCAGTGCTAGAAAATGTTTCGGTGGCAGTGGGCTTCATAAGACTTACTGATCTGGCAGTTTCATTCCGCATTATGCCTGCGTTAGAGCATAAAGACTCATTCATTGTCACGTGAATCTCGTCACGATATTCTCCCTGAATTAATCCTCTCTATGAGAGAAATATCACATAAATTAGTCAACGTAATATGCCCAACACTCGTGTAATAACCAGATTGCAATGAAAGCACTCTTGAAGAGATTTATCCACACACTGGCTACTGATTGAAGAGATTTAGCCACAGACTGGCTGGCTACTGATTGAAGAGATATAGCTACACACAAGCTAAAAATTGAAGAGATTGAAACACACACTGGGTATCAAATGAAGAGATCTAGCCACACTGGCTACCAATTGAAGAGATTTAGCCACACACTGCCTACTGATTGAAGAGATTTAACCACACACTAGTTACTGATTGAAGAGATTTAGCCACACACTAGTTATTGATTGAAGAGATTTAGCCAAACACTGGTAATCATCTGCAATCTTGTTTGACTTTACCTTTGTGTGGCAGTTGATCTGCGATCAAATCCTTAGTTCTTCTCAGCAGAAATGTGTCGTACGCTTTTGTCAAGTGTTGCTGCGCTGTTGCAAAAACATAGGTTTCATTCAAACCACAGTAACACAGAACATGGTCAGAATTCTTATAACTTACGATAATTCTGTCTCATAAAAGACGAACTGATCCTATTTCACCTTCTCACATTCTAATCAAACCTGAGAACTCATGTCATACCTTAATCAAAATGTGCAGCATACTGACCAATAGTTACTTCTCGTCAAATCAGAATCCATATAGGAATATTTTAAAGTATAAAGTTCCAGAAAAGTTATAGAATCTTATAATTTTACCCCAAGCACGTAAAACTGAAAGGAAATGCAGATCACAAATACATAAATGAATATATTAACTGTCTGAGAAAAGTCAATGATATCTATATATAGAAAATGCATCATCCACAGAGCAATAGCATATGCAGAGCTGAGGAAGTGAGTTTGTCTCCCGTATCACCCTATGGTTATGGTTAACTTGTTCTTATTTCGTTAGTTGGCATCTTAGGTTAAATCAGACGTGTAATGCAATGGGTGCTAAATTCAACTTTTGTAATAAGTTGTCATCATTAATTCATACTGTAACTGTAATAATACTGCAGTTTGTCAGTTTCAAAATTAAGCAGAGATATTATAATTATTATCCGGTAGGAGAGTGCTCCATGTGAGTGCTAATTACATAAATTGGAAATGTTAAAACACATCTAGGCCAAACAGCAAGAAGTGTATTCATGTAGAAACACTTCTAGATTTTGAAACTCTTTTGTTCTACTACACAGGATGACCTACCAACTCCTTCACATCAATTGCTAATGTGGAGCTAATGTCTGATAACATCAGGACTAACCAAGACAAGCAGAGTAAACAGTAGAAGCAGTTCTCTCTCCTGTCATTGCACAACGTAGACACAATGTACAGTTAACTGACCATGTCATCGTCATGGTTACCTTTCCGTGCATCCGCTCTTTGTCGTTTTGTAACATCCAGCTTCTGACCTTGTTCGATCACTATGCCATATTTCTTATGGAACGATTTGAAATCACCAAAGCAATGAGGGTTGGCCCTGAAAAGGAAATAAACACTCTGCTCTGGCAGATTACAGAATACAGAGTCATCATTCATATTAATCATAAACAAAATCAAATGCATTCACACATCCAACTTCATATAAATATTACTCACACTGCAGACACCCAATCTGCCTCAGATATTCTATCCAATGATGAGTAAAATACTTCTCACTTATAGTACGAGCATCAGCTTACATCTTGGGAGCACATTGTAATCGATACAGTGGGGAAACTTGGAGCAAGCATGCAGTTCAGATGTGTATTGAAGTAACATGCACAGTGTAGCCAGCTTTACAAGAATTGGTAAGTAAGTAAGTAATTTTCTTTAAGAATAACGCCTGCAATCGCACGGCATGTACAACAAACAATTAACATGCATGGTAACATAATAAAAGATTAGTAGTAGAAAAGTTCAATTAATGGCAGGATATGAATCACATCTCATATCATAAATGTAAGCTATTCATACTTTTATATAGCATCCTAATAATAAAACCACAACAGGTAGAGTTATCCATACGAGGGACGATCGTATTATGAGGTATTAATCGGTGGAAGCAAACCTACTAGTATGTGGTCAGAATTTGTTATAATAGATGTGAAGAGGGAATCATCAGCAGTTCAACATGATCACAAAGATCATCAACTGTGGGCTGATCAGAAGGGAGCATCCCATTTCGTACTAACTTATGCAAAACAGCATTTTAGTCGAGTGCGATGTGCAGCATTAGTAAAACCGCACCAAGCAGAGGATGCATATAATAGATAATCAATTTCATTGCCAGGGCAGTCAGCCAATATGACCCACAGTATATTTCTGGCATATGATTCATGTAAAATCACGCATTTTTACAGAATGTCTCTACCCAAGATCCGATTTTCATTGCCTGGGCACTCAGCCAATATGACCAAGGGAATATTTCTGGCATATGTTCAGGTAAAATAGCGCATCTTGACAGAATTTCGGGTACCCGATAATCGATCTATTTACCCAGGTAGTCAGCTTTGGTCGGATACCCATTGACAGCCTTACTGGTAGGCTCTGGGCTGCATGTATATTATTTGCGCAGCATAGCTGGTCCAGTGGTCCAGGCAAGTTGAACAAACTGGAAATGCATGTGAAAACAGAGGCTGCAGAGTTGGATATTGATCAGAATTAAGATCACATCTGACATCCATCAAAGTCTGAGTTTCTACACTGCACCACTACTCTCAGGAGGCATCTGCATTCGGGTAGCAGAAAACTGGAACAGAATTCTTCAGCTACGATATTCATAGAAAAATCAAACACATCTAGGTACCACAGCATTGAACTGTTGACTGCTGTAAAGGAGCTCAATAAAGGAGCTCTCAGAACTGGTTCCCTTAGAATATAATTCAAAACAAACTGATTCTACTTCAAAATCTAATGCTATATATGCACATATCAAAATAACTTTATAAAGACTTAACTGTTAAAAATAAAACACCAAAGACTGCCTTATAATGAGAAAACCTCCAAGTTTACTATCTGCATGTGAATTCAGTTTAGGATCGATGACTGATGGGCAGAGTGTGTTGTGGAGACAGCAAAACTGCAGACAGAGAGAGGCAAGCCATATACACCACCCACCCACAATATATAAGAATTCGTGTGACAATAAGCTTGGTCTAAAGTGTCAACTGTGTAATGACAATGATCTGCTGTTCAAAGCCAACTCAGGAACAGCCAAAGTATGAAGCATGGATAGCCAGAGTCAACAGAGCCTCTAGGATGCTATAGTCTTTAAACAATCACAACAAATATATTTCAGATGCTTAGAGAAGACAAGAATTTCAGAACATTCCAGCAACTCCTGCTGAAGGGAAAAGTCAAGAACCTTGGAAACCAACTCCATAGATATCAGCTGAAGAAATCAGCCAACAACCAATGATTTAATATGACTAGAGGAGTCTGTGTGAGCTTTCAAACATTTCAACCAAAGATGTCGCTAATCTTAGAAGGTTCCACAGATGTTGACAGCTGAGAAGGTCAGGAACCTTGGAAAGCAACAAGATGTCAGCTGAAGATCACAGAAATCATCTAAGAAGGAAACACAGAAGAGAGAAATGAAGAACAAAAACAATGTCAATAATCTTATAAAGTGAATGAGATCACAGCTGAAGACAGAGTTCATGATTCACACTTAAGTGTCAGAGATTTTAGCCACAGAGTCAGAGAGGGAAGATTCACTCCTAGTAAATATGTTCGCATAGAAACGTAATCAGAGGCTTTGATCGTCTGCTCACCAGTCCATGATGCACCAGAGTTCATTCAGTCGGTTCTGGAATGGCGTTCCTGTCAGACCAAATCGCCGATGACAAGGCAACTTCTTCAGAGCCCGAGTCATCTCAGAACTGGTTCCCTTGGAATATAATTCAAAACAAACTGATTCAAACAAAGTATGAAGCATGGATAGCCAGAGTCAACAGAGCCTCTAGGATGCTATAGTCTTTAAACAATCACAATTATTTACATGAGTTGTAGCCAGTAGAAATACGATTACAGTCATAATTCAGTAGGTTTGAGTGTGCATTGCTTAGGCATCATTCTGCCCTCTAATATAAGACTAATATAATGATTGAGTCCAAGCGAGAGGCATGAAGATCACCAAAGGCAATAATAGTGCTCAGTCATCCTGAGATTACAACTTCAAATGAGCAAATGAAAGAAAACTGTAAATAAAAAAATGCCTTACTTTAATCTTATGAACTTCATCTGCAAATATAGCATTCCACTCAACCGAACTCAGCTCATCCTGGAAAATTACAATAAAAAAAGCACACAAGCAACTTAGTCACAAAGCTATTCTGCCCTAAACCAAAAGATACACCAACAAGACTATGCAATCTGGAGACAAAAAAGAATTCAAGTGAAGGCCAATGCTCAAACAGCATGAAATGCTGCAACCCATAGTATAATTCTTCCCTTAGGAGGTTGGAACAAACTCTTGGAAAGGATGAGAAAAGGTGAGAGGAATTGACACAATGGAAGCAAGCAGATATGTCAAGTAGGAAACTCTACACTGAATAAATGTGGGAAAGGAATGCATTGGCCAATGTAATGCAAATAACACCAACAGCAAACAAGGGAAAGGCAGAGAAGTTGCTGAAGTAGGCTTATTATATGTGCATTGAAGTATATGATGCATGGATGTCATAAAATCGGCTTCAGCTGAACCATGCCAAAACACAACACTTAAGACTTGGCACATGCCAGGCATCATCCAAGATTAACAATGAAATGCTAGCACAGAACTCATCATCGCTTGTGACCTGGGATCTGCCATCGGATCGTGAATTAATTATCAATGGCTGATCATGTGTCATATAACATATATAATTTTATATATCAATAATATGATACATGCATGATTGCATGTATCATATACTAATACACCATAGGCAGCTGTTGGCTAATGCCATGTGCATTACACGTTCACGTGTACTACAGAAGATACCAATTAGAGATAGCAAAACCTTTCATTTAATGCAACCATCAAAATTTGCTTATTTATTCATGCTGATGTGAATTGACTATTGCAACTACACCCTGGCAGGACTATCGATATTCAGAATACATCAGCTCCAGTCAGTCGTCAGTGGTGCTGCTGCAATGGTTAATCAGCCAAAACACAGCACATGTTTCAATAAAAAGTGCATATGCATCACAATTTGTGACTGTGCATGGGAAAACCCTCACAAAGTCGGAATTTTTAAACATTTAGGTTATTACTGGTTTAAATACTATAGTAATTGTTGATTAATGTGGTGAAAAAAGTATATTTGTATCTTCAATAAGGACAAAGTTATGAATTTTTTAAGAACTGAAGTCTTAGCATTTTGAGAACTCGTAATTGCAAGAAATCGCAAGTTGAAAATTGCCTTCATAGGTGTGAACTATGCAAAAGTGAATAGATTTTTAACTGTAATTTAGCAGTGTGCTCTATGTAGAGAAATGGCTGCTCTTTCCAATGGTGTCAACAGTATTTCTATGAAAATTAAATTGAAGCAATGGCACAGATGGGCAAGTCATAGCATTTTGAGAAACTTGCCTTCATTGTGTGAACTGTGTAAAAGTGAATAGGTTTTTCAATGCAATACAGCAGTGTGTTCTAGAAAGATAAATGCCTGCTCTTTCTGATGGTATCAAAGGCATTTCTCAAAAAATTAAATTGAAACAATGATTTAAAGAAATTCAATAATTTCTGCAATTAAATAACAAATTATTTTTGCAACATAAGCCAAAATCTTCAGATTTAGTGCATTTTTGCAGTACAAGATAACAATTAATCAGAACAATCATAGTATAAAAAACATATAAAAAGTGAAGTAGGTAAAATAACAGGTACTCAATCTCTGACTCCAAATTTTATAATGTTCCAGGCATCAAAAGTGTGAAAAATTCCAATGGTGACTAGTTGATATTTTGACTCTTAAAGTTACTCATATCCAAGAAATCAAAGCTACAAAATTGCTATGGTCTAACTGATAGATGCTAGATACTAATGAAAATACTAAAAAAATTAAAGCTTAATGACGAGCTTGCTTCTGGGGACGACCTCTTGGACGCTCAGGACCCGCTCGTGCTTTTTTGGGTCGGCCACGGCCACGCCTGCCAAAATCACTTGGTTGGTCCTCATTGTCCTGAATTTGAAAATCCATTGCTACTGCATCTTCTTCTGCTGCTTTCTCTGTTGCCTCTACAGCAGCAGTAGCTTCTGTTTCTTCCCTTCTTGTGGCTTAGGACAAACGAGATCTTTGCAGTTGTCAGCCAGAAATTCCCGGATCTCTTGATATAGGTACAGCTGTCATTCAGGACTCAGCCCCATTGGCTGCTCAATTCCAGGATAGATGGCTGACAATTACTTGTTTGGCTGCTTTAGTAGATAAGTAATTGGCTGACCATCAACCCTTTCCTTGCATGTAACAGAGCCATCTGCTTTCATAGTGAAATGGTGCTACTTTTTTATGCATGGCAGTTTTTGGAACATGTTCGGCCACAGGTAGCTGTCCCGACCATACGTTGGAACAATTATATTTCCGTCTTCTGTTCCACATAGCGGAGGTGTAATCAGCCCACCAGCTGAGCAAATTTCAGCAACATTGCTTATGTCTGCCAGACAGTTAACCTTTGTTTTCCAGAACTGCCATTTGAACAGTCCAAAGCACCAGTCAGAGGCAAACTTAGTATGGCCAGCAAGCATGAATGAGAGAGTGATCTCCTTGTGCCTGCCAGTCATAACTCGCGGCAACAAGTACTGAATTGTTGCATTGTTCTTATTATGGCCGGTGCATCTGCTACTCCACCTGTGTTTGTGTAGAAATTGTCAGCATGAAGATGGAGAATTGTTTCCTTCAACCCGTAATTACTAAAGAAATAATGCAGCATGCTAATGACACAGTTTGCTCCCTTCGACACTGCGACTGCTTCATCGAGTATGAAAATTACCATCTGCAGAAGTCCCTCTGTCATTATTCCAAATACTCCACACTTACTCCAAATAGCCCACACTTTCGTGAAGTTTTGAAGTAGATGGGTCCTGGTTGCTGCGGGTCATAAGGATAATGGACCTGTTGAGCAAAATCGAAACTGTAGTGGGCAGTCATCTCTCGACTGCGGTCTAGGTGATTTTGTCCAGGTATTTCAAGAGCAGTCACTGACAAATTTGATACTGCCGACTTACAAAGTGTTATTGCAGAATTGTACAGTGTCCGTTTAGGGGATGCCCGAGCTAGACGAAGCTGGGCACGTACGAGCACATAAGATTTGTCATTGTCAGGTAGGTTCGAGGACCGAATTATGCTGTTACTGTTTTGCTGACATGTCCAACATAGATCTGAACATGGTTTCATCGCTAAAATATACGGACAATAATTCCGCCATAGTTGATAGAATGTCCTATCAGCAATCTGACGTGTGTTGGCCAATCGACAGGCATCCTGATAAAGCCGAAAGATAGTCACTTTAGAGACTGATGATGGCAGCAGCTTCAAGTTGTCGCATTTATATCCAGGTATACGGCCCGGAAGCAAAACGACATTGACTTCTGCATAATTACTAATGAAGCTGACAACGGCTTGACAGTCCTCAGGTGCAAGCGAGTGACTGTCTGCCCTTATTTCCATGAACTTAAGTTATCATTCCATTTTCTTTGTAGTGCTTCATCAGAGCCGCTACTTAAATATGCATGAACATGAACACGGAATGACAGATTTTCTGCCCTTCATGGTAGTTAAGTAACTGCTCTGTTGAATAACGTGTCGAACATGGATGACCATTACTGAATTTGCAGCTGGTAAAACCTGTCTAGTCAGGTGAGGATTTTGCCAATTTTAAAACAGGGCTATTTTTTCTTCACCTGCAGCACCCTGCGATATTTTACTAACTAAGTTGGTTCTTTTCCAATACAAAATCTATGGACACAAAACAATATTATAATCATTGTTAGAATTATATCTACCATTAATTTACATCTGTTAAAATGCATGGCTAGAACTAGCTCAACACAACCCATAACGATCGGTGGCACTGTGGAATCTTTAAGGGTGCCTGTACTAAATAATAGTCAGTCTACAACAACTTGCTATGATTTTCTCAATACACTAACTGGGTAATCAGGCTATCCTTTCAACGGCGGTCTCAAATTCCCAAATAATAATTTTAACAATATCGTGTTTGGGACCGCCGTTGACAGCATAGCCTGTGCTCTGTTTCCCTTGTATATAACTGTATTACTAACCAACAACAGTCTCGACTTCTGTGTTTACACTCGGGCCTGCCTCAGCTGACAGGGTCTTTGCTTATTGAGCATGTCACACCGCTATTCTCAGCATCGGATTCATCACTCGGATCGCTTAAATCATCGTTTTCCACATCACTACTGCAGAAGTAGTCATTTATAATATCACGAATGTGATCCTCTCGATCAATTCTGTTCAGATTAAACGCTGTTAGTTCATTTAAACATCGAGCGATTTCAGCTTGTTTTCTATTTTCCGCCATTGCTATTATTTTGATGCTGTATTCGTCAGAGGGCGCTAAGGAAGATAAGATTAGGCAGTGACGGTACCCTTCAAATTTTATTTATTGTGAATTACTGAGGCAATTAAACTGTTTATTTTGTGTACAATATGTGTTTAGAATTGAATCAAGTACATTGCAAAATTAAGCCTGCTGCCATTAAGGCAACAATTATTGATCATAGCTGGCCATAAAAGAGACCCGGCCTAAGTCGCGGATTATAGTGACTATCCCAAAATAAACTTGAGAGTAAATTAGGTTATATTCATACGCATCTGCTTTTAGCACAGATAGATAGAGCAGAAAAAAATTGTTCAGGCAAGAATAATTAATAAATCTACGATTACAGCAAGATTTTTATAGTGATTTTATCAGAATGCACGCTAAACTGGAAAGAGTCCGTGATGTAATTCAGACAGGCGATGTACAAACAATTAAAATAAAAATATTTATACTATTTTGTTTGACATGCAAATTTGGAAGTTAGTAGTTGATATATCAATTATTAATATTATTTAAAAAAAATTTGTTGGGACCGAAATACGCATTCTTGACATTTCCGTGGATTCCTCAGGTTTCTGTATGCGCGACTTTGTGCGGGTAATCCCATGCGGGGTCACATTTGATCACAATCAGAGTACAAATCTATTATAAGTCCATCTAAACAAACTGCAAAGACCAACAAAAGATGGACCAATGATTCTGATAAATGCTTCTTACTATGTTATCTCTGCACGTCTCATAAGTTGTGATGACAACATCCAGTTTAGACTGACGCAGGTCGACAATCGTTTCTCTTTTATATTGTTTATGATATTTCCTATTAAGCAGACACAAACCAATCAATTGCAAAGATAATATGGCACAACTGAGCACATTGAACCTGGCTGTTAGTCAGGAAGTTAATAACTGTATAATAATTAGTTCTGTGAGAGACCAGAATCATTAGCATGAATGATGTGTCCAATATTTGCAATCTAAAAATATATAGAAGCAAATATAAATAGGTCTTATTTTAAAAGCAAAAAGCAACAGGCTCTTAAATGTGTTAAGTTCTAGAAGGAATGTTTGTAGCCAGAGCAACGTAAGAGCTGTACAGACTGAGTTAACAACTACAAATCTAACTTAGATTGGAGCTTCACACAACTCAGGTACTGTACTTTATAGGTTGAGACTGGCAGCATATTCACAGGGACTGATGACTACCATTGAACACATAGAACTGTAGTTATTACTGATAATGCTCATCTTAGGTTGCTACATGACAGAGAACTAACCAAATGAACTTGCACCACAAGTCTTGCTCCCAACAGCCGCATCAGGCATATGCGTCATTAAGCATATCATTATGCCACTTAGACAATCAGTAACTTTTGTCAATTCACACTGTGAAAATTAATGCAACTTCGTCCTTGCAGGTTTGTATGCGAACATAGACGAATGTACACACAGCAGACACACACACTGGCAAACACAGACAGTGCCAAACTCACTGACACACAATCATGTCAATGGCTTTAGAAGTTTAGCGCAAGCAGCCTCACCCGACTCTGAAATGTCCCCATGTTTCAAACTCATCCAACCAGTTGTACATGACACTTGCAGGTCCAATCACCAGAAATGGTGTGCACACACCATCCTCACTGGAATCAGAAACTCCAATTAAGGAATTTTCCATCTAAACAAACAAATCAAATTAGTTCCACATTGTAATTTTTAACACATATAGTTATGATTTTATCACCATATATATATATATATATATATATATATATATATATATATATAATATAGATTATATATGAGTTAGAAGTGGCCTACCATCTCATCCCCTCAAATGTGTGCCTATTGAACAGTCAATTAAGATGTACCTCATCTATTTATTTGTGAAGAACTAGCATTGCCTTTCTCTATAAACTTTAGTGACACTTCATAACATAAAACCATCTGTCAAATTTTGGAAACCTGAAGAAATAACAAATAGTAACTATTATTTCAAGCTTTTCATCCTTAAAATTACTTAATACGATATATATTTCTCCACTTTCTCTAAATGACTGAAGTCACGTCGTGTCAAACAAAGTAACATCTGAATCAAAACATTTTTTTGGTGAGCAAAAGAAGCCAAAGTCTTTCTAGCCTTTCTGATAAAATCTGGTCTGAATCTCTCTAAGTCTTTCACACTGCCAGTCTTTCTTAAAAGGGCAGTCAACAGCGCAATGACCTGGAAACAGCAATGGACATTGTACAATCTTAACAATCAGAAGGTCATTTCACCAACAAAACACTTGTAGCATAACAAGGCCCTGGCAAATTTCAATACAAAAGTTTTCAATAATAAAGAAGTAACTAACAAATTGCGTTTAGAATATAATATCATTTCTCGTCTTAGCCACCACAAACATAAATCTGTCACCTGAGCAATGAGTGTTATGATGCATGTGGTCAGAAATAGTGTCATCGACCAAATGCCTCACTTGCTAACTTAACACTCACACTTGACTTAACATGACATCTAATAAAGTATATTATAAACATCTGTAGTGCTCTACCAAATAAGTTATTATCACTATTCCATCCAATCGGCCGAATATGAATAAATCGACCGACTATTCAGCTAATACGAATAGAGTACAAAATAGGTCTACTGACGAATCTTAAAATTTCAAATTTAAGCAACAGTTTTAGTTCGATAAAATCAATTCATCAACTAAAAGTACACAGATGGCTACATTAAATTTTAGCATCCTTCTACCAGTCTGTGTAAACCAGGAATGGAACTAATTTAACTAAACAAGCTATTTAGAAATGAGATGACTGACACTACTATGCTGTGGTCCAGGCAGTAGGCAACACCTGGCTGCAGCCACATCATATA
Organism: Bimastos eiseni; assembly: GCA_959347315.1. Classification (NCBI taxonomy): domain Eukaryota; kingdom Metazoa; phylum Annelida; class Clitellata; order Crassiclitellata; family Lumbricidae; genus Bimastos; species Bimastos eiseni. The sequence goes on from OY365814.1 coordinate 7,875,153, forward strand.
TTATGTTAATGAGAGAATTACTTCAGTCAACTCTTTACAGCAGTTGCATGTGCAGAAACAGATGTCATGTGACCACTATTCGCATTTGGTCCGGCAGCTACTATTCGGCCAAATACTGAATAGCTATTTGGCCACTATCGGGCTCCAAAGTGAACATGAAGTGAATATTCGGTACAGCCCAAAACATTTATAACATTAGGTAGTCATTGTGGCAGTACTTTCATTTATGATTTGAACCTTCACTTAAAATAACAGCAAAGCACATAAGAAAATTCGATAAAAGAAATGAACACGATGAAGACAATCGATATCACCCTTAAGAACTGATCCAACTTTGTCATTAGAAGCAACACAGAATCCACTTCAAACACATCCAGTTACATAACATTAACTGCAGAATTAATCATCATCATCACAAATGAGATGAGAATATCTGTCAAAGAATCACCTGAACTGTCTTTCCAAGTCCCATGTCATCTGCCAAAATGGCTCCTTGGCCATTCTTGTAATGGCTGTAGAGAAATCGAATTCCATCCCTCTGGTAGTCTCTCAGATACTGATTTATTGCCCCAGGGACCTGTGCCAAGACAAACCAAAAGTTGTAAACAGAAACTACAACTTAAAACGAGAGAAATAAATCACCCTAGAGCCCCCAAAATTCACAGTGTTTTACAGCCATGTGACTTCAAAAACGAAGGTGACTACTGACCCTTTGGTTACCCTTTGCCATATATACTAGAATACTATATATATATATATATATATATATATATATAGAAGAAGATATGAGAGATATGATACAAAAGGACCTGAAGACCCTAAAATTGAAAAAGGAAGACACTGGTAACAGAGTCAAGTGGAGAAGAAGGATCCATGTGGCTGACCCCTACCCTATGAGGGACTAATTCAAGCCTGAAGGAGATATATATACATGTATATATACTAGATTTCAACTGCATCTGTGTCAGTGTTCTGGAGTTATTTTTAAAGTCTGCTTTAGATTTCTTGAGCATGCTTCTGGACAGCATTTGGTCATATATCATTCAAGGTCAGAATATCTACTTTATTAAACATATGTACGTATATGTATGTATATATATGTAAGAGATTATCATACAGAGCCTTTAAGTAACAGCACAAAAACAAAATAAAACAGTACACGCTAAGGTAAACTTGAAAATGTTTCTTTAACTATTTGTGATAGCAACATTCAAAGTTTAAGCGGAACACAAGGTTGGCCTAATTCATCTATTCACTCATTTCAAGAATTTACATGGCGCAATGAATCTACTCAGAGACGCTTCCAGCCCAGCCATGGCAACACTTTTTCTATAGACAGTTTCTAAAAAGTCCCGAAATGACCTCGAGACCAAGACAGTAGGTTCGTCAAGACAAGCTTCCGCCTTCACCAAGAAGTAGTAACTTGTAAGTACTACTAGTAACAGTTGCGTTTTTCGTTAAGTTGATTTCCTTTTTTGGAAATAACAAAATCCAATTTTCTTTAAACCAAATATCGAAAAGCTGATTTTTATTAACACGAAGCCAAGTTTCAGCTCCTCTCCCTATCACTCATTCCCTCAATGCAACATGACTATGAACTCTAGAAAGCATTAATTTTGGCTAAGTTGTTCATGTGCAAGAGAGCCTACTAGAGATGACTGAGCATTACTTGCTTACAGATGAACTTAGTCTACCAAGAGGGAGCAATCAATAACTCAAAACCAAGAAAATACAAAGAGCAAAAGAAGCTGAGCACAAGTATGGACAATTGACTGACCTGAATGACAGGCAAATCTCCGTCATCTGACAGCACCAGTGGATCTCTGCTGCCCAATGGCAAACGATCCAAGCTCGGCTTTTCCATCTGAGACATCACGTCATAGCAACTGCACACTACAAAGAAATAGGGAGATTTGAAGGCATGCAACAAACAAAGGTTGTTCAACAGAAGTTAGTATCTGTCTCCACAACTTTCATCACCAACAATGTGACAAAAACTAGAACTACGGCAGATATGAAGGAAAGAGCTGCTGCCTGGTAAGGTATAACCGGAAATCGCCTCGGACATTCACCTCAGCCAAATATTGGACTATTCGGAAGTATTCGCCTCGGCAAATATTACACCCGCAAATAGCTAAAAATAACCTTTTCAATAAAATAATAATTTTTGATAAGATGATAGTTTTTCCATCAAATAAATTTAGGACTAACGGACTTACTTATAAGCTATTGATTAATTAAACTAGAACTTAACATTCCATTGAATTTTAATTCTTTTTTTATTTTTCTTATTTAAAATTTTATAACAAGGTTTTAAATTTTTTCACAAATGAAGTTATTAAATAATAAATATATTGTTATAACCTAGAGTGCAACGATACGATAGATATGAAGGATATTGCTACAGACTCTACATTGACTATAGATAGTTCTCAGTAGCTGTGCACGTAACAGGTTAACTATGCTTTGCCTATGGATGATACTCGCTGCCAGTCGGTGGCCTTATTCGCCACTACTATTCGGTTCGTACCCGGATCCGGCAAATAGTGCATCCAAATACTCGGATTTGGTACTTGGTGGAAATTGTGTACTCGGTAATGGCCTACTTTCAGCACCAACAATCTGCAAAAATTAGAACTACAGCAGATATGAAGGAAAGAGCTGCTGACTGGTAGGGCATAACCGGAAATCGCCTCGGACTTTCACCTCAACCGAATATTGGACTATTCGGAAGTATTCACCTCGGCAAATATTACCTCTGCAAATAGCCAAAAATAACTTTTATTGATAAAATAATATTTTTTCATCAAATAAATTTAGGACTAACTTATAAGTTATTGATTACTTAAACAATAACTTAACATTCCATTGAATTTTCTTTAAAATAATGATGTTAATTTATATATTTTAATTTCTTTTAGTTGCATTCCCTAGGTGGCAACCAAATCAGTAATTTTCCCGCTTGAATTGGCTCCACCCATTTTCCGGTAAACATTAGAGAGTAAAGACGTTGTTGATAACTTCATATTTCAAATTTTATGACAAGGTTCTACATTTTTTTCCCAAATAAAGTTATTAAATAATAAATATATTGTCATAGCCCAAGGTTGCGACGATACACTATATGAAGGATATTGCTATAGACTCAGGATTGACTATAGAGAGTTATCTGAAGCTGTGCACGTGGCAGGTTAACTACGCTTTGCCTACGGATCGTAATTGCTGGTAGTGGCAGCGCTGCATTGAAGCAAAATACGCAACTTCGTACCAAAAGAAAGATAAAAAATCAATTTTTTAACGAAATTATGGTACATCTTTCAATATATTTTAAATGAACATCATGTGCAGAATATGCATATTGTCGCTATTGCTTACCAAATTTTCAAGGCCAGCGCCGCCACTACTCGCTGGCCAGATTTGCAGCTACTATTCGGTTCGTACCCAGATCCGGCAAATAGTTCATCCAAATACTAGGATTTGGTACTCGGTGGAAATTGCCTACTCGGTTATGCCCTACTTATTGGTCATCCCAATTTCTTTTTAGCCCTAAAAATTTGATGTTTTACTTATGTCTCTGGATAATCTGGTTAAAAAATTGCTTTCAAAACATAAATAACATACATAAATATATTGCTATATTACGATAATCAATATCATATGATGCTTTCAATGTGACTTTGCTACTTGGTTACTTAGAAGACCCACTGACTCTGCAATCTGGACTAAACCACTGCATTTCTGGGGACGAATGTGGGGAGTTAATTTTCCTGGGTCGAATTGTGGAAAGGTAAATGTCCGTATCCCAGCTTCATAATTAGGTTAACAGTCGATGGCGGTTTCAAGTGAGATCATTGGCAATGATCATAATCCATTGATGACACATCATCTAAATACATTTTCTTAGGAAATCAGAGAATTAGGCTACACAGGTAAGCGAGTTGAAAATGGTGAGTCTTAGACCTGCCAACAAAGAACTGACATGATGCACAGTTATTTTAATAACTGTGTCATGGACTTGATGCTATTGGTGTCCTCTTTTGCCACTTGTGACGGCTATGTCAAGCCCTGTAGGTGCGATGACATCTGTGCTATTGTTAGCCTCTTGAATCCGCAATTACCAAAAACTATTTACATTAAATTTATAAAAGTACTCAGTTCAATTATGAATAGAAAAACTAAGCGATGCCGTGTGGTGCTCTTGTGACATCAATTATGAATAGAAAAACAATTTACATTAAGTTTATAAAAGTACTCGGTTCAATTATGAATAGAAAAACTAAGCGATGCCGTGTGGTGCTCTTATGACATCTGGTAACATTACACGTAAAATATAATATTTACTAACTGTATTTGTGTGACAAAAAATGAAACGGAATCTACCGTTAAAAACAGCTGGATAACAGAAAACAAGTTATGGTCCGTGTGTTCCTATGTGTTCCTTGCGCTAGATGAGCAAAGAAGAATTTGCAACAGCAACTTTAAACACAGCTCAAATTTCAGCTAAAACAGATTAAACTTAGTCCAAAAACGATGTTTTCGCAAAAACTTTTTCAACGATAAATGTATAGCAAAATAACAAAGAAGTGAATTCTCGTGAGTTTTTACGTTGAGCGATAATTAAGGATTTAACATATTTCATAGATATAATATTATATCAAGTCACATTCATACACAATAATATTATCTATGGACAATAATTATTGGACTATGTATTAATACCAAAGATGGTAGAGTCGTAGACTAAGATATGACATTTCCTATCTCGCTGTGTATTTTGCTGTATGGTGGTAAAAGCACACAAACGACTTTTCCATTCGCTACGTGGCGCGGTTGACGCCAGGCCAGCCGAGACCTTATCGACTGGAGAAGTGGTATCTTAGTGGTAGCTTAGCAGCAACAATCGCTTCCAAGGTAGGTGGCGTGAATATTCAGTTACTCTACCATCTTTGTTAATACCAGTGTTGGGGGATGAGTTAACTCATATGAGTTGAAACTCACAAGTTAACTCACTTGCAGTGATTTATGAGTTTGAGTTAACTCACTTCAAAAAGTGTGAGTTATGAGTTTGATTTAATTCATATTTGCTGTGAGTTTGAGTTATAATTGTCCATTTAAAAACCAACTCACTACTCTGCACATTATTATGTTGAAACAAGCCGGAAGGCGGTGTGGTTCGCGACTACGGTCGCAAGAGTCGAGGAAGTTCTTGCCCGGCTACTGAATGCCAAGTCACAGCTGAAGTTGCTGTTCCTGCTGTAAATGATGCTGAAGATTATGGCCACAATGAAACTACACGTACATCAGATGTCACTCAGTGTGGTATTTTCGAAACATAAGCCTCATCCTATCTAGCCGATCCAGACCGTTCTTTGGGAATGTTGCACAAGCATCAGCTGGTGAAGTCTGGTTTCATCCACTTCTACACGATCCCTTCTTCAGCTACAGTTGAACGGCACTTTAGCGTTGGCGGACAAATTGAGACAACAAGGCGGCTGTCAGACACCAACTTTTAAGAACTTGTTTTGCTTAAAGCTAATACTGAGTTGAGATTTTAAACATGTGAACTGTGGTGTTTACTTTGACCCAGTAATAATAACCAAATTTATCCATTCAAAATAATAACAGTAATACAAAACTGATGATGCAATTTTCTCGAAACTGTGCATTTGTACAAAACAATGTATTAAATGCCGTAAATTGATTGTTTCCCGAGATGATGACGTAACATTTATAAAAGCGGCAGTTCTTGGCGACGGCTCTGATTGGTGCAGAGGTAAAGCCTCCAGAGCCGTGCTGCGAACAATGACATCGAATCCCATGAAAAAGTGTGAAACCCTGGATTGATCGTTCTTTTAAATGGAGAAGCGATATTTGGTCAGACTGCAGCCCTTATGCACATTTACAATATTTCCAATTATTAAGCCCACACCTAGTTGACTAATCAAATTACATCGAATTCAAGACAATGCCATGAAACGCTTTAAAACGATTGTTTTTCGAGATGATGACGCAATATTTATACAAGCGGTAGTTATTGGCGACAGCTCTGATCGGTGCACAGTTTAAGCCTCCAGCGTCGAGCTTTGAACAATGACATCGATTCCCAAGAAAAAGTTTGAAAACTTGGCATTTGATAGTTCTTTTAGATGAAGAAGCGATATTTGGCAAGACTGGATCCCTTATGCACCTTTACTAAATGTGCAAATATTAAGTCTGCAGCTCGTTTCCTTATCAAATTACATCGATCTCAAAACAATGCTTTGAAACGCTTGAAAACGACTGTTTCTCGAGATGATGACGTAATATTTACACAAGCGGTAGGTCTTGGCGAAATCTCTGACTGGTCCACAAGTCAAGCCCCTAGCGTCGAGCTTCGAACAATGACATCGATTCCCATTGAAAAAGTTAGAAACCCTGGCATTTGATCGTTCTTTGAGATGGAGAAGCGATATTTAACCAGACAGGAGCCCACATAGACCTTTACTACCTGTGCAAATATTAAGTCTGCAGCTCGTTTCCTTATCAAATTACCTCGATCTGAAGACAATGCTTTGAAACGCTTGAAAACGATTGTCTTTAGAGATGATGACGTAATATCTATACAAGCGGTAGTTCCTGGCGACAGCTCTGACTGGTGCACAAATTAAGCTTCTAGCGTCGAGCTTCGAACAAGGAGATCGAATCCCAAAAAAATTGTTTAAAACCCTGGTAAATGATCGTTCTTTATACAAGCCCCTAGATGGAGAAGCGATATTTGGCCAGACTGGAGCCCTTATGGACTTTTCCTACTTGTGCAAATATTAAGTCTGCAGCTCCTTTCCTTATGAAATTACATCGATATCAAGACAATGCAATGAAACGATTTAAAACAATTGTTTCTCGAGCTGATGACGTAATACAAGCGGTAGTTCTTGGCGACAACTCTGATTGGTGCACAGGCCAAGGCTCGAGCGTCGAGCTTCGAACAATGACATCGATTCCCATGGAAACAACTTGAAACTTTGGCATTTGATCGTTCTTTGAGATGAAGAAGCGATATTTAACCAGACAGGAGCCCTCATAGACCTTTACTACATGTGCAAATATTAAGTCTGCAGATCGTTTCCTTATCAAATTACATCGATCACAAGACAATGCTATGAAACGCTATTAAACGATTGTCTTTAGAGATGATGACGTAATATTTATACAAGCGATAGATCTTGGCGACAGCTCTGATTGGTGCACAGGCCAAGGCTCGAGCGTCGAGCTTCGAACAATGACATCGATTCCCATGAAAAAAGTTAGAAACCCTGGCAATTGATCGTGCTTTGAGATGGAAATGCAATATTTGGCCAATCTGGACCACTTATGCACCTTCACTAAATGTCCAAATATTAAGACTGCAGATTGTTTTCTTATCAAATTACATCGATCTCAAGACAACGCTTTGAAACGCTTCAAAACGATTGTTTCTCGAGATGATGACGTAATATTTATACAAGCGATAGGTCGTGGCGACAGCTCTGACTGGTGCACAAGTTAAGCCCCTGGCGTCGAGCTTCGAACAATGACATCTAATCCCAAGGAATAAGTTTGAAACCCTGGCATTTGATCGTTCTTTGAGATGGAGAAGCGATATTTAACCAGACTGGAGCCCTCATAGACCTTTAGTATATGTGCAAATATTAAGTCTGCAGCTCGTTTCCTTATCAAATTACATCGATCTCAAGACAAAGCTTTGAAACGCTTGAAAACCATTGTTTTTCGAGATGATGACGTAATATTTATACAAGCGGTAGTTCTTGGCGACAGCTCTGACTGGTGCACAAATTAAGCTTCTGGCGACGAGCTTCGAACAAGGACATCGATTCCCATGAAAAAAGTTTAAAATGTTGGCATTTCATAGTTCATTGAGATGGAGAAGCGATATTTGGCCAGACTGGAGCACTTATGCACCTTCACCAAATGTCCAAATATTAAGGCTGCAGATTGTTTTCTTATCAAATTACATCGATCTCAAGACAATGCTTTGAAACGTTTGAAAATGATTGTGTCTCGAGATGATGACGTAATATTCATACAAGCGGTAGTTCTTGGCGAGAGCTCTGATTGGTGAACAGGCCAAGGCTCGAGCGTCGAGCTTCGAACAATGACATCGATTCCCATGAAAAAAGTTAGAAACCCTGGCAATTGATCGTGCTTTGAGATGGAAATGCAATATTTGGCCAATCTGGACCACTTATGCACCTTCACTAAATGTCCAAATATTAAGACTGCAGATTGTTTTCTTATCAAATTACATCGATCTCAAGACAACGCTTTGAAACGCTTCAAAACGATTGTTTCTCGAGATGATGACGCAATATTTATACAAGCGGCAGGTCGTGGCGACAGCTCTGACTGGTGCACAAGTCAAGCCCCTGGCGTCGAGCTTCGAACAATGACATCTAATCCCAAGGAATAAGTTTGAAACCCTGGCATTTGATCGTTCTTTGAGATGGAGAAGCGATATTAAACCAGACTGGAGCCCTCATAGACCTTTAGTATGTGTGCAAACACTAAGTCTGCAGCTCGTTTCCTTATCAAATTACATCGATCTCAATGCAAAGCTTTGAAACGCTTGAAAACGATTGTCTTTAGAGATGATGACGCAATATTTATACAAGCGGTTGTTCTTGGCGATATCTCTGACTGGTGCACAAGTCAAGCCCCTAGCGTCGAGCTTCGAACATTGACATCGATTCCCATTGAAAAAGTTTGAAACACTGGCAATTCATCGTTCTTTGAGATGGAGAGGCGATATTTGGCCAGACTGGAGCACTTATGCACCGTTACTAAATGTCCACATATTAAGTCTGCATATTGTTTCCTTATCAAATTACATCGATCTCAAGACAATGCTTTGAAACGCTTGAAAACGATTGTTTCTCGAGATGATGACGTAATATTTACACAAGCGGTGCACAAGTTAATATATATACAAGCGGTAGTTGTTGGCGACAGCTCTGATGGGAGCACAGGTTAAGCCTTTAGCGTCGAGCTTTGAACAATGACATCGATTCCCAAGAAAAAAGTTTGAAACCTTGGCATTTCATAGTTCTTTGAGATGGAGAAGCGATATTTGGCCAGACTGGAGCTCTTATGGTCTTTACTACATGTGCAAATACCAAGTCTGCAGCTCCTTTCCTTGTGAAATTGCACCTATATCAAAATAATCCTATGAAACGCATGAAAATAAATGTTTCTCAAGAAGATGACGTAATATTTATACAAGCGGTAATTTTTGGCGACAGCTCTGATTGGTGCACAGGCAAAGGCTCGAGCGTCCAGCGTCGAACAATGACATCGATTTTCATGAAAATCAGCTTAAAACTCTATCATTTGATCGTTCTTTGAGATGGAGAATTGGGCCAGACTGGAGCCCTCATAGACCTTTACTATATGTGCAAATTTTAAGTCTGCAGCTCGTTTCCTTATCAAATCACATCGATCTCAAAACAATCCTATGAAACGCTTGAAAACGATTGTTTCTCAAAATGATCACGCAATATTCATACAAATGTGGTAGTTCTTGCCGACAGCTCTGATTGGTGCACAGGAAAAGGCTCGAGCGTCGAGCTTCGAACAATGACATCGAACACCATGAAAGTTTGAAACTCTGGCATTTGATCGTGCTTTGAGATAGAAATGCGATATTTGGGCAAACTGGAGCACTTATGCACCTGTAATAAATGTCTTAATATTAAGGCTGCAGATTGTTTTCTCATCAAATTACACCGATCTCAAGACAACACTTTGGAACGCTTGAAAACGATTGTCTTTAGAGAGGATGATGTAATATTTATACAAGCGGTAGGTCTTATACAAGAGGTGCACAAGTTAAGCCCCTAGCGTCGAGCTTCGAACAATGACATCGATTCCCATGGAATAAGTTTGAAACCCTGGCATTTCATCGTTCATTGAGATGGATATTTAACCAGTCCGGAGCCCTCATGGACCTTTGCTAAATTTGCAAATGTTAGGTCTGCAGCTCGTTTCCTTATCAAATTACATCGATTTCATTAGAATCCCATGAAACGCTTGAAAACGATTGTTTTTCGAGATGATGACGTAATATTTAAACAAGCGGCAGTTCCTGGCGACAGCTCTGATTGGCGCACAGGTTAAGCCACTCGCGTCGAGCTTCGAACAATGACATCGATTCCCATGAAAAACAGCTTGAAACTCTGGCATTTGATCGTTCCTTTAGATGGAGAAGCGATATTTGGCCAGACAGGAGCCCTCATACACCTATACCATTAGTGCAAATATTAAGTCTGCAGCTCGTTTCCTTATCAAATTACATCGATTTCAAAAGAATCCCATGAAACGCTTGAAAACGATTGTTTTTCGAGATGATGACGTAATATTTAAACAAGCGGCAGTTCCTGGCGACAGCTCTGATTGGCGCACAGGTTAAGCCACTCGCGTCGAGCTTCGAACAATGACATCGATTCCCATGAAAAACAGCTTGAAACTCTGGCATTTGATCGTTCCTTTAGATGGAGAAGCGATATTTGGCCAGACAGGAGCCCTCATACACCTATACCATTAGTGCAAATATTAAGTCTGCAGCTCGTTTCCTTATCAAATTACATCGATTTCAAAGGAATCCCATGAAACGCTTGAAAACGATTGTTTTTCGAGATGATGACGTAATATTTAAACAAGCCGCAGTTCCTGGCGACAGCTCTGATTGGCGCACAGGTTAAGCCACTCGCGTCGAGCTTCGAACAATGACATCGATTCCCATGAAAAACAGCTTGAAACTCTGGCATTTGATCGTTCCTTTAGATGGAGAAGCGATATTTGGCCAGACAGGAGCCCTCATACACCTATACCATTAGTGCAAATATTAAGTCTGCAGCTCGTTTTCTTATCAAATTACATCGACCTCAAAACAATCCCATGAAACGCTTGAAGACGATTGTTTCTCAAAATGATCACGCACTATTTATACAAGCGGTAGTTTTTGGCAACGGCTCTGGTTGGTGCACAGGCCTAGGCTCGAGCGTCGAGCTTCGAACAATGACATCGAACACCATGAAAAAAGTTAGAAACCTTGGCATTTGATCGTTCTTTATGCTGGAAAAGCGATATTTGGCCAGATTGGAGACTTTATAAACCTTTACCACATGCGAAAATATTAAGCCTGCAGCTTGTTTCCTTATCAAATTACATCGATCTCAAGACAATGCTATGAAACTATGAAACTATGAAACTATGAAACAAATTACATCGACCTCAAAACAATCCCATGAAACGCTTGAAGACGATTGTTTCTCAAAATGATCACGCACTATTTATACAAGCGGTAGTTTTTGGCAACGGCTCTGGTTGGTGCACAGGCCTAGGCTCGAGCGTCGAGCTTCGAACAATGACATCGAACACCATGAAAAAAGTTAGAAACCTTGGCATTTGATCGTTCTTTATGCTGGAAAAGCGATATTTGGCCAGATTGGAGACTTTATAAACCTTTACCACATGCGAAAATATTAAGCCTGCAGCTTGTTTCCTTATCAAATTACATCGATCTCAAGACAATGCTATGAAACGCTTGAAAACGATTGTCTTTAGAGCTGATGACGTAATATTTATACAAGCGGTAGTTCTTGGCGTTTGCTCTGACTGGTGCACAAATAAAGCTTCTGGCGTCGAGCTTCGAACAAGGACGTCGTTTCCCATGAAAAAAGTTTGAAACCCTCGCATTTGATCGTTTTTTGAGATGGAAAAGCGATATTTAGCCAGACTGGAGCCCTCATAGACCTTTACTACATGTGCAAATATAAAGGCTACAGATTGTTTCCTTATCAAAATAGATCGATCTCAAGGCAAATCTTTGAAACGCTTGAAAACGATTGTTTCTCGAGATGATGACGTATTATTTATACAAGCGGTAGTTCTTGGCGACAGCTCTGATTGGTGCACAGGTCAAGGCTCGAGGGTTGAGCGTCGAACAATGGCATCGATTCCCATTAAAAACAGCTTGAAACTCTGGCATTTGATCGTTCTTTTAGATGGAGAAGCGATATTTGGCCAGACAGGAGCCCTCATACACCTATACCATTAGTGCAAATATTAAGTCTGCAGCTCGTTTCCTTATCAAATTAAATCGATTTCATTAGAATCCCATGAAACGCTTGAAAACGACTGTTTCTCAAAATGATGACGTAATATTTATACAAGCGATAGTTTTAGGCAACGGCTCTGATTGGTGCATAGGCATTTCATCGTTCATTGAGATGGAGACGCGATATTTAACCAGTCAGGAGCCCTCATGGACCTTTGCTAAATTTGCAAATGTTAAGTCTGCAGCTCGTTTCCTTATCAAATTACATCGATTTCAATAGAATCCCATGAAACGCTTGAAAACGATTGTTTTTCGAGATGATGACGTAATATTTAAACAAGCGGCAGTTCCTGGCGACAGCTCTGATTGGCGCACAGGTTAAGCCACTCGCGTCGAGCTTCGAACAATGACATCGATTACCATGAAAAACAGCTTGAAACTCTGGCATTTGATCGTTCCTTTAGATGGAGAAGCGATATTTGGCCAGACAGGAGCCCTCATACACCTATACCATTAGTGCAAATATTAAGTCTGCAGCTCGTTTCCTTATCAAATTACATCGATTTCAATAGAATCCCATGAAACGCTTGAAAACGATTGTTTTTCGAGATGATGACGTAATATTTAAACAAGCCGCAGTTCCTGGCGACAGCTCTGATTGGCGCACAGGTTAAGCCACTCGCGTCGAGCTTCGAACAATGACATCGATTCCCATGAAAAACAGCTTGAAACTCTGGCATTTGATCGTTACTTTAGATGGAGAAGCGATATTTGGCCAGACAGGAGCCCTCATACACCTATTCCATTAGTGCAAATATTAAGTCTGCAGCTCGTTTACTTATCAAATTACATCGACCTCAAAACAATCCCATGAAACGCTTGAAGACGATTGTTTCTCAAAATGATCACGCACTATTTATACAAGCGCCAGTTTTTGGCAACGGCTCTAATTGGTGCACAGGCCTAGGCTCGAGCGTCGAGCTTCGAACAATGACATCGAACACCATGAAAAAAGTTTGAAACCTTGGCATTTGATCGTTCTTTATGCTGGAAAAGCGATATTTGGCCAGATTGGAGCCTTTATAGACCTTTACCACAGGCGAAAATATTAAGCCTGCACCCTGTTTCCTTATCAAATTACATCGATCTCAAGACAATGCTTTGAAACGCTTGAAAACGATTGTCTTTAGAGCTGATGACGTAATATTTATACAAGCGGTAGTTCTTGGCGTTTGCTCTGACTGGTGCACAAATAAAGCTTCTGGCGTCGAGCTTCGAACAAGGACGTCGTTTCCCATGATAAAAGTTTGAAACCCTCGCATTTGATCTTTTTTTTTGAGATGGAGAAGCGATATTTAGCCAGACTGGAGCCCTCATAGACCATTACTACATTTGCAAATATTAAGGCTACAGATTGTTTCCTTATCAAATTACATCGATCTCAAGGCAAATCTTTGAAACGCTTGAAAACGATTGTTTCTCGAGATGATGACGTAATATTTAAACAAGCGGCAGTTCCTGGCGACAGCTCTGATTGGCGCACAGGTTTAGCCACTCGCGTCGAGCTTCGAACAATGACATCGATTCCCATGAAAAACAGCTTGAAACTCTGGCATTTGATCGTTCCTTTAGATGGAGAAGCGATATTTGGCCAGACAGGAGCCCTCATACACCTATACCATTAGTGCAAATATTAAGTCTGCAGCTCGTTTTCTTATCAAATTACATCGACCTCAAAACAATCCCATGAAACGCTTGAAGACGATTGTTTCTCAAAATGATCACGCACTATTTATACAAGCGGTAGTTTTTGGCAACGGCTCTGATTGGTGCACAGGCCTAGGCTCGAGCGTCGAGCTTCGAACAATGACATCGAACACCATGAAAAAAGTTTGAAACCTTGGCATTTGATCGTTCTTTATGCTGGAAAAGCGATATTTGGCCAGATTGGAGCCTTTATAGACCTTTACCACATGCAAAAATATAAAGCCTGCAGCTTGTTTCCTTATCAAATTACATCGATCTCAAGACAATGCTTTGAAACGCTAGAAAACGATTGTCTTTAGAGCTGATGACGTGATATTTAAACAAGCGGTAGTTCTTGGCGTTTGCTCTGACTGGTGCACAGGTCAAGGTTCGAAGGTTGAGCGTCGAACAATGGCATCGAATCCCATGAAAAACAGCTTGAAACTCTGGCATTTGATCGTTCTTTGAGATGGAGAGGCGATATTTACCCAGACCGGAGCCCTCATAGACCTTTGCTAAATGTGCAAATATTCAGTCTGCAGCTCGTTTCCTCATCAAATTACATCGATCTCAAAACAATCCCATGAAACGCTTGAAAACGATTGTTTTTCGAGAAGATGACGTATTATTTATACAAGCGGTAGTTCCTGGCGACAGCTCTGATTGGCGCACAGGTTAAGCCACTCGCGTCGAGCTTCGAACAATGACATCGATTCCCATGAAAAACAGCTTGAAACTCTGGTATTTGATCGTTCTTTGAGATGGGGAAGCGATATTTGACCAGACAGGAGCCCTCATAGACCTTTACTAAATGTGCAAATACTAAGTCTGCAGCTCGTTTGCTTATCAAATTACATCGATCTCAAAACATTCCCATGAAACGCTTGAAAACGATTGTTTTTCGAGATGACGACGAAATATTTATACAAGCGGTAGGCCTTATGCAAGCGGTGCACAAATTAAGCTTCTAGCGTCGAGCTTCGAACAATGACATCGATTCCCATGGAATAATTTTGAACCCCTGGCATTTCATCGTTCATTGTGATGGAGAGTCGATATTTAACCAGACCGGAGCTTTCATAGACCTTTGCTAAATGTGCAAATATTCAGTCGGAAGCTCGCTTCCTTATCAAATTACATCGATCTCAAAACAATCCCATGAAACGCTTGAAAACGATTGTTCTTCGAGATGATGACGTATTATTTATACAAGCGGTAGTTCCTGGCGAGAGCTCTGATTGGCGCACAGGTTAAGCCACTCGCGTCGAGCTTCGAACAATGACATCGATTCTCATGAAAAACAGCTTGAAACTCTGGCATTTGATCGTTCTTTGAGATGGAGAAGCGATATTTGACCAGACAGGAGCCCTCATAGACCTATACCATTAGTTCAAATATTAAGTCTGCAGCTCGTTTCCTTACGAAACCACATCGAAATCAAGAGAATGCTGTGAAACGCTATTAAACGATTGTCTTTAGAGATTATGACGTAATATTTACACGTGTGTAAACTTCGCGAAATGATGACGTGATATTCATACAAGCGGTAGTTTTTGGCAGCGGCTCTGATTGGTGCACAGCCCAAGGCTCGAGCGTCGAGCTTCGTAATATGACATCGATTCCCATGAAATAAGTTTGAAACACTGGCATTTGATCGTTTTTTGAGATGGAGAATCGATTTTTAACCAGACCGGAGCCCTCATAGACCTTTACTAAATGTGCAAATACTAAGTCTGCAGCTCGTTTGCTTATCAAATTACATCGATCTCTAAACATTCCCATGAAACGCTTGAAAACGATTGTTTTTCGAGATGACGACGAAATATTTATACAAGCGGTAGGCCTTATGCAAGCGGTGCACAAATTAAGCTTCTAGCGTCGAGCTTCGAACAATGACATCGATTCCCATGGAATAATTTTGAACCCCTGGCATTTCATCGTTCATTGAGATGGAGAGTCGATATTTAACCAGACCGGAGCTTTCAAAGACCTTTGCTAAATGTGCAAATATTCAGTCGGCAGCTCGTTTCCTTATCAAATTACATCGATCTCAAAACAATCCCATGAAACGCTTGAAAACGATTGTTCTTCGAGATGATGACGTATTATTTATACAAGCGGTAGTTCCTGGCGAGAGCTTTGATTGGCGCACAGGTTAAGCCACTCGCGTCGAGCTTCGAACAATGACATCGATTCTCATGAAAAACAGCTTGAAACTCTGGCATTTGATCGTTCTTTGAGATGGAGAAGCGATATTTGACCAGACAGGAGCCCTCATAGACCTATACCATTAGTGCAAATATTAAGTCTGCAGCTCGTTTCCTTACGAAACCATATCGAAATCAAGAGAATGCTGTGAAACGCTATTAAACGATTGTCTTTAGAGATTATGACGTAATATTTACACGTGTGTAAACTTCGCGAAATGATGACGTGATATTCATACAAGCGGTAGTTTTTGGCAACGGCTCTGAATGGTGCACAGCCCAAGGCTCGAGCGTCGAGCTTCGAAATATGACATCGATTCCCATGAAAAAAGTTTGAAACCCTGGCATTTGATCGTTTTTTGAGATGGGGAATCGATTTTTAACCAGACCGGAGCCCTCATAGATCTTTACTAAATGTGCAAATATTAAGTCTGCAGCTCGTTTGCTTATCAAATTACATCGATCTCAAAACATTCCCATGAAACGCTTGAAAACGATTGTTTTTCGAGATGACGACGAAATATTTATACAAGCGGTAGGCCTTATACAAGCGGTGCACAAATTAAACTCCTAGCGTCGAGCTTCGAACAATGACATCGATTCCCATGGAATAAGTTTGAAACCCTGGCATTTCATCGTTCATTGAGATGGAGAGTCGATATTTAACCAGACCGGAGCTTTCAAAGACCTTTGCTAAATGTGCAAATATTCAGTCGGAAGCTCGTTTCCTTATCAAATTACATCGATCTCAAAACAATCCCATGAAACGCTTGAACACGATTGTTCTTCGAGATGATGACGTATTATTTATACAAGCGGTAGTTCCTGGCGACAGCTCTGATTGGCGCACAGGTTAAGCCACTCGCGTCGAGCTTCGAACAATGACATCGATTCTCATGAAAAACAGCTTGAAACTCTGGCATTTGATCGTTCTTTGAGATGGAGAAGCTATATTTGACCAGACAGGAGCCCTCATAGACCTATACCATTAGTGCAAATATTAAGTGTGCAGCTCGTTTCCTTACGAAACCACATCGATATCAAGACAATGCTATGAAACGCTATTAAACGATTGTCTTTAGAGATGTGACGTAATATTTACACATGTGTAAACCTCGCGAAATGATGACGTTATATTCATACAAGCGGTAGTTTTTGGCAACGGCTCTGATTGGTGCACAGGCCAAGGCTCGAGCGTCGAGCTTCGAAATATGACATCGATTTTCATGAAAATCAGCTTGAAACTCTATCATTTGATCGTTCTTTGAGATGGAGAGGCGATATTGGGCCAGACTGGAGCTCTCATAGACCATTACTATATGTGCAAATATCAAGTCTGCAGCTAGTCTTCTTATGAAATTACATCGATCTCAAGACAAAGCTTTGAAACGCCTGAAAACGTTGCCTTTAGGGATGATGACGTAATATTTATACAAGCGGTAGTTCTTGGCGATAGCTCTGACTGGTGCACAAGTCAAGCCCCTAGCGTCGAGCTTCGAACAATGACATCTAATCCCATGAAAAACGTTTGAAACCCTATCATTTGATCGTTCTTTGAGATGGAGAAGCGATATTTAACCAGACAGGAGCCCTCATAGACCTTTACTATATGTGCAAATATTAAGTCTGCAGCTCGTTTCCATATGAAATTACATCGATCTCAAGACAAAGCTTTGAAACGCTTGAAAACGATTGTCTTTAGAGATGATGACGTAATATTTATACAAGCGGTAGTTCTTGGCGATATCTCTGACTGGTGCACAAGTCAAGCCCCTAGCGTCGAGCTTCGAACAATGACATCGATTGCCATTGAAAAAGTTTGAAACACTGGCAATTGATCGTTCTTTGAGATGGAGAGGCAATATTTGGCCAGACTGGAGGTCTTATGCACCTTTACTAAATGTCCACATATTTAAGTCTGCAGATTGTTTTGTTATCAAATTACATCGATCTCAAGACAAGGCTTTGAAACGCTATTAAACGATTGTCTTTAGAGATGATGACGAAATATTTATACAAGCGGTAAGTCTTGGCGATAGCTCTGAATGGTGCACAAATAAAGCTTCTGGCGTCGTGCTTCGAATAAGGACATCGTTTCCCATGATAAAAGTTTGAAACCCTGGCATTTGATCGTTCTTTGAATTGGAGATGCGAAATTTAACGAGACTGGTGCCCTCATAGGCCTTTACTACATGTGCAAATATTAAGTCTGCAGCTCGTTTCCTTATGAAATTACATCGATCTCAACACAATGATTTGAAACGCTATTAAACTGTTGTCTTTAGAGATGATAACGTAATATTTATACAAGCGGTAGTTCTTGGCGACCGCTCTGATTGGTGCACAGGTTAAGCCCCTGGCGTCGAGCATCGAACAATGACATCGATTCCCATGAAAAAAGTTTGAAACACTGGCATTTGATCGTGCTTTCAGATGGAAATGCGCTTTTGGCCAAACTGGAGCACTTATGCACCTTTACTAAATGTACAAATATTAAGGCTGCAGATTGTTTCCTTATCAAATTACATCGATCTCAATGCAAAGCTTTGAAACGCTTGAAACCGATTGTTTCTCGAGATGATGACGTAATATTTATACAAGCGGTAGGTCTTATACAAGCGGTGCACAGGTTAAGCCCCTAGCGTTGTGCTATGAGCAATGACATCGACTCCCATGGAATAAGATTGAAACCGTGGCATTTGATCGTTCTTTGAAATGGAGAAGCGATTTTTAACCAGACCGGCGTCCTCATAGACCTTTACTAAATGTGCAAATATTAAGTCTGCAGCTCGTTTCCTTATCAAATTACATCGATCTCAAACAATCCCATGAAACGCTTGAAAACGATTGTTTTTCGAGATGACGACGAAATATTTATACAAGGTAGGCCTTATACAAGCGGGGCACAAATTAAGCTCCTAGCGTCGAGCTTCGAACAATGACATCGATTCCCATGGAATAAGTTTGAAACCCTGGCATTTCATCGTTCATTGAGATGGAGAGGCGATATTTACCCAGACCGAAGCCCTCATAGACCTTTGCTAAATGTGCAAATATTCAGTCTGCAGCTCGTTTCCTCATCAAATTACATCGATCTCAAAACAATCCCATGAAACGCTTGAAAACGATTGTTTTTCGAGAAGATGACGTATTATTTATACAAGCGGTAGTTCCTGGCGACAGCTCTGATTGGCGCACAGGTTAAGCCACTCGCGTCGAGCTTCGAACAATGACATCGATTCCCATGAAAAACAGCTTGAAACTCTGGTATTTGATCGTTCTTTGAGATGGAAAAGCGATATTTGACCAGACAGGAGCCCTCATAGACCTACACCATTAGTGCAAATATTAAGTCTGCAGCTCGTTTCCTTACGAAACCACATCGATATCAAGACAATGCTGTGAAGCCCTATTAAACGATTGTCTTTAGAGATTATGACGTAATATTTAGACGTGTGTAAACATCGCGAAATGATGACGTGATATTCATCCACGCGATAGTTTTTGGCAACGGCTCTGATTGGTGCACAGCCCAAGGCTCGAGCGTCGAGCTTCGAAATATGACATCGATTCCCATGAAAAAAGTTTGAAACCCTGGCATTTGATCGTTTTTTGAGATGGAGAATCGATTTTTAACCAGACCGGAGCCCTCATAGACCTTACTAAATGTGCAAATATTAAGTCTGCAGCTCGTTTGCTTATCAAATTACATCGATCTCAAAACATTCCCATGAAACGCTTGAAAACGATTGTTTTTCGAGATGACGACGAAATATTTATACAAGCGGTAGGCCTTATACAAGCGGTGCACAAATTAAGCTCCTAGCGTCGAGCTTCGAACAATGACATCGATTCCCATGGAATAAGTTTGAAACCCTGGCATTTCATCGTTCATTGAGATGGAGAGTCGATATTTAACCAGACCGGAGCTTTCAAAGACCTTTTCTAAATGTGCAAATATTCAGTCTGCAGCTCGTTTCCTTATCAAATTACATCGATCTCAAAACAATCCCATGAAACGCTTGAAAACGATTGTTCTTCGAGATGATGACGTATTATTTATATAAGCGGTAGTTCCTGGCGACAGCTCTGATTGGCGCACAGGTTAAGCCACTCGCGTCGAGCTTCGAACAATGACATCGAACACCATGAAAAGAGATTGAAACCTTGGCATTTGATCGTTCTTTAAGCTGGAAAAGCGATCTTTGGCCAGATTGGAGCCTTTATAGACCTTTACCACAAGCGCAAATATTAAGTCTGCAGCTCGTTTCCTTATCAAATTAGATCGATCTCAAAACAATCCCATGAAACGCTTGAAAACGATTGTTTCTCCAAATGATCACGTAATATTTATACAAGCGGTAGTTGTTGGAAACGGCTCTGATTGGTGCACAGGTCAAGACTCGAGCGTCGAGCTTCGAAAAATGACATCGAACACCATGAAACAAGTTTGAAACTCTGGCAATTGATCGTGCTTTGAGATGGAGATGGTTATTGGGCCAAACTGGAGCACTTTGCACCTTTACTAAATGTCCAAATATTAAGGCTGCAGATTGTTTTCTTATCAAATAACATCGATATCAAGACAATGCTTTGATACGCAATTAAACAATTGTATTTAGAGATGATGACGTAATATTTATACAAGCGGTAGTTTTTGGGAAAGGCTCTGATTGGTGCACAGGCAAAGGCTCGATCGTCCAGCGTCGAACAATGACATCGAAACCACTGTAACGTTTGAAACCCTTGCATTTTAACGTGCTTTCAGTTGGAAATGCGAAACTTGGGCAAATTGGAGCACTTGTGCACCTTTACTAAATGTCCAAATATTAAGGCTGCAGATTGTTTCCTTATCAAATTACATCGATCTCAAGGCAAGGCTTTGAAACGCTTGAAAACGATTGTTTCTAGAGATGATGACGTAATATTTATACATTCGGCAGTTTTTGGCGAAAGCTCTGATGGGTGCACAGGTTAAGCCACCAGTGTCGAGCTTTGAACAATGACATCGATTCCCAAGCAAAAAGTTTGAAACCTTGGCATTTGATCGTTCTTTGAGATGGAGAAGCGATATTTAACGAAACTGGAGCCCTCATAGACCTTTACTATATGTGCAAATATTAAGTATGCAGCTCGTTTGCTTATCAAACTACATCGATTTCAAGACAATGCCATGAAACGCTTTAAAACGATTGTTTTCGAGATGATCGCGTAATCTTTATACAAGCGGTTGTTTTTGGAAACGGCTCTGATTGGTGCACAGGCCAAGGCTCGAGCGTCGAGCTTCGAATAAGGACATCGATTCCCATGAAAAACAGCTTGAAACCCTGGCATTTGATCGTTCTTTGAGAAGGAGAAGCGATATTTTACGAGACTGGAGCCCTTATAGACCGTTGCTATATGTGCAAATATTAAATCTGCAGCTCGTTTGCTTATCAAATTACATCGATCTCAAAACCATCCTTTGAAACGCTTGAAAACGATTGTTTATCGAAATGATGACGTAAAATTTATACATTCGGTAGTTTTTGGCGATAGCTCTGATGGGTGCACAGGTTAAGCCACCAGTGTCGAGCTTTGAACAATGACATCGATTCCTATGCAAAAAGTTTGAAACCTTGGCATTTGATCGTTCTTTGAGATGGAGATGCGATATTTAACGAAACTGGAGCCCTCATAGACCTTTACTATATGTGCAAATATTAAGTATGCAGCTCGTTTGCTTATCAAATTACATCGATTTCAAGACAATGCCATGAAACGCTTTAAAACGATTGTTTTTCGAGATGATCGCGTAATCTTTATACAAGCGGTTGTTTTTGGCGACAGCTCTGATGGGTGCACAGGATAAGCCTCCAGCGTCGAGCTTCGAACAAATGACATCGATTCTTATGGAAAAATTTTGAAACCTTGGCATTTGATCGTTCTTTGAGATGGAGATGCGATATTTTACCAGACTGGAGCCCTCATAGACCGTTGCTATATGTTCCAATATTAAGTCTGCAGCTTGTTTGCTTATCAAATTACATCGATCTCAAAACCATCCTATGAAACGCTTTAAAACGATTGTCTATCGAAATGATGACGTAATATTTGTACAAGCGGTTGTTTTTGGAAACGGCTCTGATTGGTGCACAGGCCAAGGCTCGAGCGTCGAGCTTCGAATAAGGACATCGATTCTCATGAAAAACAGCTTGAAACCCTGGCATTTAATCGTTCTTTGAGAAGGAGAAGCGATATTTTACGAGACTGGAGCCCTCATAGACCGTTGCTATATGTGCAAATATTAAGTCTGCAGCTCGTTTGCTTATCAAATTACATCGATCTCAAAACCATCCTTTGAAACGCTTGAAAACGATTGTCTATCGAAATGATGACGTAAAATTTATACATTCGGTAGTTTTTGGCGATAGCTCTGATGGGTGCACAGGTTAAGCCACCAGTGTCGAGCTTTGAACAATGACATCGATTCCCAAGCAAAAAGTTTGAAACCTTGGCATTTGATCGTTCATTGAGATGGAGAGTCGATATTTAACCAGACCGGAGCTTTCAAAGACCTTTGCTAAATGTGCAAATATTCAGTCGGAAGCTCGTTTCCTTATCAAATTACATCGATCTCAAAACAATCCCATGAAACGCTTGAACACGATTGTTCTTCGAGATGATGACGTATTATTTATACAAGCGGTAGTTCCTGGCGACAGCTCTGATTGGCGCACAGGTTAAGCCACTCGCGTCGAGCTTCGAACAATGACATCGATTCTCATGAAAAACAGCTTGAAACTCTGGCATTTGATCGTTCTTTGAGATGGAGAAGCTATATTTGACCAGACAGGAGCCCTCATAGACCTATACCATTAGTGCAAATATTAAGTGTGCAGCTCGTTTCCTTACGAAACCACATCGATATCAAGACAATGCTATGAAACGCTATTAAACGATTGTCTTTAGAGATGTGACGTAATATTTACACATGTGTAAACCTCGCGAAATGATGACGTTATATTCATACAAGCGGTAGTTTTTGGCAACGGCTCTGATTGGTGCACAGGCCAAGGCTCGAGCGTCGAGCTTCGAAATATGACATCGATTTTCATGAAAATCAGCTTGAAACTCTATCATTTGATCGTTCTTTGAGATGGAGAGGCGATATTGGGCCAGACTGGAGCTCTCATAGACCATTACTATATGTGCAAATATCAAGTCTGCAGCTAGTCTTCTTATGAAATTACATCGATCTCAAGACAAAGCTTTGAAACGCCTGAAAACGTTGCCTTTAGGGATGATGACGTAATATTTATACAAGCGGTAGTTCTTGGCGATAGCTCTGACTGGTGCACAAGTCAAGCCCCTAGCGTCGAGCTTCGAACAATGACATCTAATCCCATGAAAAACGTTTGAAACCCTATCATTTGATCGTTCTTTGAGATGGAGAAGCGATATTTAACCAGACAGGAGCCCTCATAGACCTTTACTATATGTGCAAATATTAAGTCTGCAGCTCGTTTCCATATGAAATTACATCGATCTCAAGACAAAGCTTTGAAACGCTTGAAAACGATTGTCTTTAGAGATGATGACGTAATATTTATACAAGCGGTAGTTCTTGGCGATATCTCTGACTGGTGCACAAGTCAAGCCCCTAGCGTCGAGCTTCGAACAATGACATCGATTGCCATTGAAAAAGTTTGAAACACTGGCAATTGATCGTTCTTTGAGATGGAGAGGCAATATTTGGCCAGACTGGAGGTCTTATGCACCTTTACTAAATGTCCACATATTTAAGTCTGCAGATTGTTTTGTTATCAAATTACATCGATCTCAAGACAAGGCTTTGAAACGCTATTAAACGATTGTCTTTAGAGATGATGACGAAATATTTATACAAGCGGTAAGTCTTGGCGATAGCTCTGAATGGTGCACAAATAAAGCTTCTGGCGTCGTGCTTCGAATAAGGACATCGTTTCCCATGATAAAAGTTTGAAACCCTGGCATTTGATCGTTCTTTGAATTGGAGATGCGAAATTTAACGAGACTGGTGCCCTCATAGGCCTTTACTACATGTGCAAATATTAAGTCTGCAGCTCGTTTCCTTATGAAATTACATCGATCTCAACACAATGATTTGAAACGCTATTAAACTGTTGTCTTTAGAGATGATAACGTAATATTTATACAAGCGGTAGTTCTTGGCGACCGCTCTGATTGGTGCACAGGTTAAGCCCCTGGCGTCGAGCATCGAACAATGACATCGATTCCCATGAAAAAAGTTTGAAACACTGGCATTTGATCGTGCTTTCAGATGGAAATGCGCTTTTGGCCAAACTGGAGCACTTATGCACCTTTACTAAATGTACAAATATTAAGGCTGCAGATTGTTTCCTTATCAAATTACATCGATCTCAATGCAAAGCTTTGAAACGCTTGAAACCGATTGTTTCTCGAGATGATGACGTAATATTTATACAAGCGGTAGGTCTTATACAAGCGGTGCACAGGTTAAGCCCCTAGCGTTGTGCTATGAGCAATGACATCGACTCCCATGGAATAAGATTGAAACCGTGGCATTTGATCGTTCTTTGAAATGGAGAAGCGATTTTTAACCAGACCGGCGTCCTCATAGACCTTTACTAAATGTGCAAATATTAAGTCTGCAGCTCGTTTCCTTATCAAATTACATCGATCTCAAACAATCCCATGAAACGCTTGAAAACGATTGTTTTTCGAGATGACGACGAAATATTTATACAAGGTAGGCCTTATACAAGCGGGGCACAAATTAAGCTCCTAGCGTCGAGCTTCGAACAATGACATCGATTCCCATGGAATAAGTTTGAAACCCTGGCATTTCATCGTTCATTGAGATGGAGAGGCGATATTTACCCAGACCGAAGCCCTCATAGACCTTTGCTAAATGTGCAAATATTCAGTCTGCAGCTCGTTTCCTCATCAAATTACATCGATCTCAAAACAATCCCATGAAACGCTTGAAAACGATTGTTTTTCGAGAAGATGACGTATTATTTATACAAGCGGTAGTTCCTGGCGACAGCTCTGATTGGCGCACAGGTTAAGCCACTCGCGTCGAGCTTCGAACAATGACATCGATTCCCATGAAAAACAGCTTGAAACTCTGGTATTTGATCGTTCTTTGAGATGGAAAAGCGATATTTGACCAGACAGGAGCCCTCATAGACCTACACCATTAGTGCAAATATTAAGTCTGCAGCTCGTTTCCTTACGAAACCACATCGATATCAAGACAATGCTGTGAAGCCCTATTAAACGATTGTCTTTAGAGATTATGACGTAATATTTAGACGTGTGTAAACATCGCGAAATGATGACGTGATATTCATCCACGCGATAGTTTTTGGCAACGGCTCTGATTGGTGCACAGCCCAAGGCTCGAGCGTCGAGCTTCGAAATATGACATCGATTCCCATGAAAAAAGTTTGAAACCCTGGCATTTGATCGTTTTTTGAGATGGAGAATCGATTTTTAACCAGACCGGAGCCCTCATAGACCTTACTAAATGTGCAAATATTAAGTCTGCAGCTCGTTTGCTTATCAAATTACATCGATCTCAAAACATTCCCATGAAACGCTTGAAAACGATTGTTTTTCGAGATGACGACGAAATATTTATACAAGCGGTAGGCCTTATACAAGCGGTGCACAAATTAAGCTCCTAGCGTCGAGCTTCGAACAATGACATCGATTCCCATGGAATAAGTTTGAAACCCTGGCATTTCATCGTTCATTGAGATGGAGAGTCGATATTTAACCAGACCGGAGCTTTCAAAGACCTTTTCTAAATGTGCAAATATTCAGTCTGCAGCTCGTTTCCTTATCAAATTACATCGATCTCAAAACAATCCCATGAAACGCTTGAAAACGATTGTTCTTCGAGATGATGACGTATTATTTATATAAGCGGTAGTTCCTGGCGACAGCTCTGATTGGCGCACAGGTTAAGCCACTCGCGTCGAGCTTCGAACAATGACATCGAACACCATGAAAAGAGATTGAAACCTTGGCATTTGATCGTTCTTTAAGCTGGAAAAGCGATCTTTGGCCAGATTGGAGCCTTTATAGACCTTTACCACAAGCGCAAATATTAAGTCTGCAGCTCGTTTCCTTATCAAATTAGATCGATCTCAAAACAATCCCATGAAACGCTTGAAAACGATTGTTTCTCCAAATGATCACGTAATATTTATACAAGCGGTAGTTGTTGGAAACGGCTCTGATTGGTGCACAGGTCAAGACTCGAGCGTCGAGCTTCGAAAAATGACATCGAACACCATGAAACAAGTTTGAAACTCTGGCAATTGATCGTGCTTTGAGATGGAGATGGTTATTGGGCCAAACTGGAGCACTTTGCACCTTTACTAAATGTCCAAATATTAAGGCTGCAGATTGTTTTCTTATCAAATAACATCGATATCAAGACAATGCTTTGATACGCAATTAAACAATTGTATTTAGAGATGATGACGTAATATTTATACAAGCGGTAGTTTTTGGGAAAGGCTCTGATTGGTGCACAGGCAAAGGCTCGATCGTCCAGCGTCGAACAATGACATCGAAACCACTGTAACGTTTGAAACCCTTGCATTTTAACGTGCTTTCAGTTGGAAATGCGAAACTTGGGCAAATTGGAGCACTTGTGCACCTTTACTAAATGTCCAAATATTAAGGCTGCAGATTGTTTCCTTATCAAATTACATCGATCTCAAGGCAAGGCTTTGAAACGCTTGAAAACGATTGTTTCTAGAGATGATGACGTAATATTTATACATTCGGCAGTTTTTGGCGAAAGCTCTGATGGGTGCACAGGTTAAGCCACCAGTGTCGAGCTTTGAACAATGACATCGATTCCCAAGCAAAAAGTTTGAAACCTTGGCATTTGATCGTTCTTTGAGATGGAGAAGCGATATTTAACGAAACTGGAGCCCTCATAGACCTTTACTATATGTGCAAATATTAAGTATGCAGCTCGTTTGCTTATCAAACTACATCGATTTCAAGACAATGCCATGAAACGCTTTAAAACGATTGTTTTCGAGATGATCGCGTAATCTTTATACAAGCGGTTGTTTTTGGAAACGGCTCTGATTGGTGCACAGGCCAAGGCTCGAGCGTCGAGCTTCGAATAAGGACATCGATTCCCATGAAAAACAGCTTGAAACCCTGGCATTTGATCGTTCTTTGAGAAGGAGAAGCGATATTTTACGAGACTGGAGCCCTTATAGACCGTTGCTATATGTGCAAATATTAAATCTGCAGCTCGTTTGCTTATCAAATTACATCGATCTCAAAACCATCCTTTGAAACGCTTGAAAACGATTGTTTATCGAAATGATGACGTAAAATTTATACATTCGGTAGTTTTTGGCGATAGCTCTGATGGGTGCACAGGTTAAGCCACCAGTGTCGAGCTTTGAACAATGACATCGATTCCTATGCAAAAAGTTTGAAACCTTGGCATTTGATCGTTCTTTGAGATGGAGATGCGATATTTAACGAAACTGGAGCCCTCATAGACCTTTACTATATGTGCAAATATTAAGTATGCAGCTCGTTTGCTTATCAAATTACATCGATTTCAAGACAATGCCATGAAACGCTTTAAAACGATTGTTTTTCGAGATGATCGCGTAATCTTTATACAAGCGGTTGTTTTTGGCGACAGCTCTGATGGGTGCACAGGATAAGCCTCCAGCGTCGAGCTTCGAACAAATGACATCGATTCTTATGGAAAAATTTTGAAACCTTGGCATTTGATCGTTCTTTGAGATGGAGATGCGATATTTTACCAGACTGGAGCCCTCATAGACCGTTGCTATATGTTCCAATATTAAGTCTGCAGCTTGTTTGCTTATCAAATTACATCGATCTCAAAACCATCCTATGAAACGCTTTAAAACGATTGTCTATCGAAATGATGACGTAATATTTGTACAAGCGGTTGTTTTTGGAAACGGCTCTGATTGGTGCACAGGCCAAGGCTCGAGCGTCGAGCTTCGAATAAGGACATCGATTCTCATGAAAAACAGCTTGAAACCCTGGCATTTGATCGTTCTTTGAGAAGGAGAAGCGATATTTTACGAGACTGGAGCCCTCATAGACCGTTGCTATATGTGCAAATATTAAGTCTGCAGCTCGTTTGCTTATCAAATTACATCGATCTCAAAACCATCCTTTGAAACGCTTGAAAACGATTGTCTATCGAAATGATGACGTAAAATTTATACATTCGGTAGTTTTTGGCGATAGCTCTGATGGGTGCACAGGTTAAGCCACCAGTGTCGAGCTTTGAACAATGACATCGATTCCCAAGCAAAAAGTTTGAAACCTTGGCATTTGATCGTTCTTTGAGATGGAGAAGCGATATTTAACGAAACTGGAGCCCTCATAGACCTTTACTATATGTGCAAATATTAAGTATGCAGCTCGTTTGCTTATCAAATTACATCGATTTCAAGACAATGCCATGAAACGCTTTGAAACGATTGTTTTTCGAGATGATCGCGTAATCTTTATACAAGCGGTTGTTTTTGGCGACAGCTCTGATGGGTGCACAGGATAAGCCTCCAGCGTCGAGCTTCGAACAAATGACATCGATTCTTATGGAAAAATTTTGAAACCTTGGCATTTGATCGTTCTTTGAGATGGAGATGCGATATTTTACCAGACTGGAGCCTTCATAGACCGTTGCTATATGTTCCAATATTAAGTCTGCAGCTTGTTTGCTTATCAAATTACATCGATCTCAAAACCATCCTATGAAACGCTTTAAAACGATTGTCTATCGAAATGATGACGTAATATTTGTACAAGCGGTTGTTTTTGGAAACGGCTCTGATTGGTGCACAGGCCAAGGCTCGAGCGTCGAGCTTCGAATAAGGACATCGATTCCCATGAAAAACAGCTTGAAACCCTGGCATTTGATCGTTCTTTGAGATGGAGAAGCGATATTTTACGAGACTGGAGCCCTCATAGACCGTTGCTATATGTGCAAATATTAAGTCTGCAGCTCGTTTGCTTATCAAATTACATCGATCTCAAAACCATCCTTTGAAACGCTTGAAAACGATTGTCTATCGAAATGATGACGTAAAATTAATACATTCGGTAGTTTTTGGCGATAGCTCTGATGGGTGCACAGGTTAAGCCACCAGTGTCGAGCTTTGAACAATGACATCGATTCCCAAGCAAAAAGTTTGAAACCTTGGCATTTGATCGTTCTTTGAGATGGAGATGCGATATTTTACCAGACTGGAGCCCTCATAGACCGTTGCTATATGTTCCAATATTAAGTCTGCAGCTTGTTTGCTTATCAAATTACATCGATCTCAAAACCATCCTATGAAACGCTTTAAAACGATTGTCTATCGAAATGATGACGTAATATTTGTACAAGCGGTTGTTTTTGGAAACGGCTCTGATTGGTGCACAGGCCAAGGCTCGAGCGTCGAGCTTCGAATAAGGACATCGATTCCCATGAAAAACAGCTTGAAACCCTGGCATTTGATCGTTCTTTGAGATGGAGAAGCGATATTTTACGAGACTGGAGCCCTCATAGACCGTTGCTATATGTGCAAATATTAAGTATGCAGCTCGTTTGCTTATCAAATTACATCGATTTCAAGACAATGCCATGAAACGCTTTAAAACGATTGTTTTTCGAGATGATCGCGTAATCTTTATACAAGCGGTTGTTTTTGGCGACAGCTCTGATGGGTGCACAGGATAAGCCTCCAGCGTCGAGCTTCGAACAAATGACATCGATTCTTATGGAAAAATTTTGAAACCTTGGCATTTGATCGTTCTTTGAGATGGAGATGCGATATTTTACCAGACTGGAGCCTTCATAGACCGTTGCTATATGTTCCAATATTAAGTCTGCAGCTTGTTTGCTTATCAAATTACATCGATCTCAAAACCATCCTATGAAACGCTTTAAAACGATTGTCTATCGAAATGATGACGTAATATTTGTACAAGCGGTTGTTTTTGGAAACGGCTCTGATTGGTGCACAGGCCAAGGCTCGAGCGTCGAGCTTCGAATAAGGACATCGATTCCCATGAAAAACAGCTTGAAACCCTGGCATTTGATCGTTCTTTGAGATGGAGAAGCGATATTTTACGAGACTGGAGCCCTCATAGACCGTTGCTATATGTGCAAATATTAAGTCTGCAGCTCGTTTGCTTATCAAATTACATCGATCTCAAAACCATCCTTTGAAACGCTTGAAAACGATTGTCTATCGAAATGATGACGTAAAATTAATACATTCGGTAGTTTTTGGCGATAGCTCTGATGGGTGCACAGGTTAAGCCACCAGTGTCGAGCTTTGAACAATGACATCGATTCCCAAGCAAAAAGTTTGAAACCTTGGCATTTGATCGTTCTTTGAGATGGAGATGCGATATTTTACCAGACTGGAGCCCTCATAGACCGTTGCTATATGTTCCAATATTAAGTCTGCAGCTTGTTTGCTTATCAAATTACATCGATCTCAAAACCATCCTATGAAACGCTTTAAAACGATTGTCTATCGAAATGATGACGTAATATTTGTACAAGCGGTTGTTTTTGGAAACGGCTCTGATTGGTGCACAGGCCAAGGCTCGAGCGTCGAGCTTCGAATAAGGACATCGATTCTCATGAAAAACAGCTTGAAACCCTGGCATTTGATCGTTCTTTGAGAAGGAGAAGCGATATTTTACGAGACTGGAGCCCTCATAGACCGTTGCTATATGTGCAAATATTAAGTCTGCAGCTCGTTTGCTTATCAAATTACATCGATCTCAAAACCATCCTTTGAAACGCTTGAAAACGATTGTTTATCGAAATGATGACGTAAAATTTATACATTCGGTAGTTTTTGGCGATAGCTCTGATGGGTGCACAGGTTAAGCCACCAGTGTCGAGCTTTGAACAATGACATCGATTCCCAAGCAAAAAGTTTGAAACCTTGGCATTTGATCGTTCTTTGAGATGGAGATGCGATATTTAACGAAACTGGAGCCCTCATAGACCTTTATTATATGTGCAAATATTAAGTCTGCAGCTCGTTTGCTTATCAAATTACATCGATTTCAAGACAATGCTATGAAACGCTTGAAAACGATTATTTTTCGAGATGATGACGTAATATTTATACTTTCGGTAGTTTTTGGCGAAAGCTCTGATGGGTGCACAGGTAAAGCCTCCAGCGTCGAGCTTTGAACAATGACATCGATTCCTATGCAAAAAGTTTGAAACCTTGGCATTTGATCGTTCTTTGAGATGGAGATGCGATATTTAACGAAACTGGAGCCCTCATAGACCTTTACTATATGTGCAAATATTAAGTATGCAGCTCGTTTGCTTATCAAATTACATCGATTTCAAGACAATGCCATGAAACGCTTTAAAACGATTGTTTTTCGAGATGATCGCGTAATCTTTATACAAGCGGTTGTTTTTGGCGACAGCTCTGATGGGTGCACAGGATAAGCCTCCAGCGTCGAGCTTCGAACAAATGACATCGATTCTTATGGAAAAATTTTGAAACCTTGGCATTTGATCGTTCTTTGAGATGGAGATGCGATATTTTACCAGACTGGAGCCCTCATAGACCGTTGCTATATGTTCCAATATTAAGTCTGCAGCTTGTTTGCTTATCAAATTACATCGATCTCAAAACCATCCTATGAAACGCTTTAAAACGATTGTCTATCGAAATGATGACGTAATATTTGTACAAGCGGTTGTTTTTGGAAACGGCTCTGATTGGTGCACAGGCCAAGGCTCGAGCGTCGAGCTTCGAATAAGGACATCGATTCCCATGAAAAACAGCTTGAAACCCTGGCATTTGATCGTTCTTTGAGAAGGAGAAGCGATATTTTACGAGACTGGAGCCCTTATAGACCGTTGCTATATGTGCAAATATTAAGTCTGCAGCTCGTTTGCTTATCAAATTACATCGATTTCAAGACAATGCTATGAAACGCTTGAAAACGATTGTTTATCGAAATGATGACGTAAAATTTATACATTCGGTAGTTTTTGGCGATAGCTCTGATGGGTGCACAGGTTAAGCCACCAGTGTCGAGCTTTGAACAATGACATCGATTCCTATGCAAAAAGTTTGAAACCTTGGCATTTGATCGTTCTTTGAGATGGAGATGCGATATTTAACGAAACTGGAGCCCTCATAGACCTTTACTATATGTGCAAATATTAAGTATGCAGCTCGTTTGCTTATCAAATTACATCGATTTCAAGACAATGCCATGAAACGCTTTAAAACGATTGTTTTTCGAGATGATCGCGTAATCTTTATACATTCGGTAGTTTTTGGCGATAGCTCTGATGGGTGCACAGGTTAAGCCACCAGTCTCGAGCTTTGAACAATGACATCGATTCCTATGCAAAAAGTTTGAAACCTTGGCATTTGATCGTTCTTTGAGATGGAGATGCGATATTTAACGAAACTGGAGCCCTCATAGACCTTTACTATATGTGCAAATATTAAGTATGCAGCTCGTTTGCTTATCAAATTACATCGATTTCAAGACAATGCCATGAAACGCTTTAAAACGATTGTTTTTCGAGATGATCGCGTAATCTTTATACAAGCGGTTGTTTTTGGCGACAGCTCTGATGGGTGCACAGGATAAGCCTCCAGCGTCGAGCTTCGAACAAATGACATCGATTCTTATGGAAAAATTTTGAAACCTTGGCATTTGATCGTTCTTTGAGATGGAGATGCGATATTTTACCAGACTGGAGCCCTCATAGACCGTTGCTATATGTTCCAATATTAAGTCTGCAGCTTGTTTGCTTATCAAATTACATCGATCTCAAAACCATCCTATGAAACGCTTTAAAACGATTGTCTATCGATATGATGACGTAATATTTGTACAAGCGGTTGTTTTTGGAAACGGCTCTGATTGGTGCACAGGCCAAGGCTCGAGCGTCGAGCTTCGAATAAGGACATCGATTCTCATGAAAAACAGCTTGAAACCCTGGCATTTGATCGTTCTTTGAGAAGGAGAAGCGATATTTTACGAGACTGGAGCCCTCATAGACCGTTGCTATATGTGCAAATATTAAGTCTGCAGCTCGTTTGCTTATCAAATTACATCGATCTCAAAACCATCCTTTGAAACGCTTGAAAACGATTGTCTATCGAAATGATGACGTAAAATTAATACATTCGGTAGTTTTTGGCGATAGCTCTGATGGGTGCACAGGTTAAGCCACCAGTGTCGAGCTTTGAACAATGACATCGATTCCCAAGCAAAAAGTTTGAAACCTTGGCATTTGATCGTTCTTTGAGATGGAGATGCGATATTTTACCAGACTGGAGCCCTCATAGACCGTTGCTATATGTTCCAATATTAAGTCTGCAGCTTGTTTGCTTATCAAATTACATCGATCTCAAAACCATCCTATGAAACGCTTTAAAACGATTGTCTATCGAAATGATGACGTAATATTTGTACAAGCGGTTGTTTTTGGAAACGGCTCTGATTGGTGCACAGGCCAAGGCTCGAGCGTCGAGCTTCGAATAAGGACATCGATTCTCATGAAAAACAGCTTGAAACCCTGGCATTTGATCGTTCTTTGAGAAGGAGAAGCGATATTTTACGAGACTGGAGCCCTCATAGACCTTTACTATATGTGCAAATATTAAGTCTGCAGCTCGTTTGCTTATCAAATTACATCGATTTCAAGACAATGCTATGAAACGCTTGAAAACGATTATTTTTCGAGATGATGACGTAATATTTATACTTTCGGTAGTTTTTGGCGAAAGCTCTGATGGGTGCACAGGTTAAGCCTCCAGCGTCGAGCTTTGAACAATGACATCGATTCCTATGCAAAAAGTTTGAAACCTTGGCATTTGATCGTTCTTTGAGATGGAGATGCGATATTTAGCGAAACTGGAGCCCTCATAGACCTTTACTATATGTGCAAATATTAAGTCTGCAGCTCGTTTGCTTATCAAATTACATCGATTTCAAGACAATGCTATGAAACGCTTGAAAACGATTATTTTTCGAGATGATGACGTAATATTTATACATTCGGTAGTTTTTGGCGAAAGCTCTGATGGGTGCACAGGTTAAGCCTCCAGCGTCGAGCTTCGAACAAATGACATCGATTCTTATGGAAAAATTTTGAAACCTTGGCATTTGATCGTTCTTTGAGATGGAGATGCGATATTTTACCAGACTGGAGCCCTCATAGACCGTTGCTATATGTTCCAATATTAAGTCTGCAGCTTGTTTGCTTATCAAATTACATCGATCTCAAAACCATCCTATGAAACGCTTTAAAACGATTGTCTATCGAAATGATGACGTAATATTTGTACAAGCGGTTGTTTTTGGAAACGGCTCTGATTGGTGCACAGGCCAAGGCTCGAGCGTCGAGCTTCGAATAAGGACATCGATTCCCATGAAAAACAGCTTGAAACCCTGGCATTTGATCGTTCTTTGAGAAGGAGAAGCGATATTTTACGAGACTGGAGCCCTCATAGACCGTTGCTATATGTGCAAATATTAAGTCTGCAGCTCGTTTGCTTATCAAATTACATCGATCTCAAAACCATCCTTTGAAACGCTTGAAAACGATTGTTTATCGAAATGATGACGTAAAATTTATACATTCGGTAGTTTTTGGCGATAGCTCTGATGGGTGCACAGGTTAAGCCACCAGTGTCGAGCTTTGAACAATGACATCGATTCCTATGCAAAAAGTTTGAAACCTTGGCATTTGATCGTTCTTTGAGATGGAGAAGCGATATTTAACGAAACTGGAGCCCTCATAGACCTTTACTATATGTGCAAATATTAAGTATGCAGCTCGTTTGCTTATCAAATTACATCGATTTCAAGACAATGCCATGAAACGCTTTAAAACGATTGTTTTTCGAGATGATCGCGTAATCTTTATACAAGCGGTTGTTTTTGGCGACAGCTCTGATGGGTGCACAGGTTAAGCCTCCAGCGTCGAGCTTCGAACAAATGACATCGATTCTTATGGAAAAATTTTGAAACCTTGGCATTTGATCGTTCTTTGAGATGGAGATGCGATATTCAACGAAACTGGAGCCCTCATAGACCTTTACTATATGTGAAAATATTAAGTCTGCAGCTTGTTTGCTTATCAAATTACATCGATTGCAAGACCATGCTTTGAAACGCTTGAAAACGATTATTTTTCGAGATGATGACGTAATATTTATACATTCGGTAGTTTTTGGCGACAGCGCTGATGGGTGCATAGGTTAAGCCTCCAGCGTCGAGCTTCGAACAAATGACATCGATTCCCATGGAAAAAGTTTGAAACCTTGGCATTTGATCGTTCTTTGAGAAGGAGAAGCGATATTTTACCAGACTGGAGCCCTCATAGACCGTTGCTATATGTGCAAATATTAAGTCTGCAGCTCGTTTGCTTATCAAATTACATCGATTTCAAGACAATGCTATGAAACGCTTGAAAACGATTATTTTTCGAGATGATCGCGTAATCTTTATACAAGCGGTTGTTTTTGGCTACAGCTCTGATGGGTGCACAGGTTAAGCCTCCAGCGTCGAGCTTCGAACAAATGACATCGATTCCCATTGAAAAAGTTTGAAACCTTGGCATTTGATCGTTCTTTGAGATGGAGAAGCGATATTTTACCAGACTGGAGCCCTCATAGACCGTTGCTATTCAAGAGAACTCAGTTCGTCTACGTGGGGAGACTTTACCATACCACGCACTAACAAAAAGTTTGGGAACCGTGCATTCTCAGTCGCAGGACCCGCAGAATGTAATAGTCTCCCGACTACAGTTCGTCAAGCCACAACATTTGCACTTTTCAAGACAATACTGAAGACCTGCTAATTCTCCCTGATCTGTGACTAAGAATGCAGCACATCGCTTTGTGCAAGACTTGTCTTGTCAAAATGCCTACTTGTATTATATTGTATGCAAGATGTGTAAACTGTAGGTCTATTGTTGAACAAATTAAATATCGAAATATCTTTGACAGCCCGAATAAGTAGTTCTATGCCGATATACTAGTAATGGGTATTCATTGTTTTATGATATCTCATCGCTGCAATAGGCATTCGTTTTGTTTTTTGTGAGCCGTTAATTAAAGAAGATGCCAGATGTTTTACTAGTCCCAAAATCGCATTGGGCTAAATGTAGCTTTTATAGATAGTCTTGTTCATAAATAGTTCTCGTTAAGCAATTGCCCTGGAAACGCAGGGGATAGGTAAGGAACTCGTCAACAACTGCCTTCAAAAGCAGTTAACCGATGATTCTTATTTGATTCGATTTGATTCGAGTTTCGATTCAATGGTTTACTAGGGCAGAAAAGATGTTGCTCTCAATTAGTGATAAGAGAACAACAGTTATTAGAACTGCTTTTTATTAGATTTGAAGCAATTTCTGGTTTCTTGTTTGGATCAATACCACTTCGGATATATGACTTTTAAAATCCATACAACACTGTGAGGTCACAAGAAACGTCCACGATCGTTAACCTCTATAATTCCAAAACATCAAGGAAAACGTGTAAATTCCTTCGTTACATTCTTCCATATATATAGCAGCTTATAGACATCGACGACGTGGACTCTTGCATATATGTACCAATGATACAACACAATAGCAGGCCCACACGATAAATTATTAACTGTTCGCTTAAAATTGCAAAACAGACATGTGAGCTAATTAAAAAAATTGAAAGCGGAGACGTTGCTAACTGTAGGCCTATATAGGCCTATATTGTCAACAAGAATTCGTTTTTGATTGTGTTAAGTTATGCCCGTGTTCATGAACCTAGGATCTGGTGTTCGCGAGGGTGTACGTTAAAAACCGCGATCACAAACTAGCGACGCACAAAACCTAGTAAAAGGGCAATTCGTGACATAGATGCATATGTTTCCTTTTTCCCGCCTTTACAATACTTTATTTGTATTTTCCCAATATGTATACAGTTCTATTGAAGCAGAACTAAGCATAGATTTCAACTCACTTCTGCATTTCGTGTTCTACCACTGTTAGTTTATCCTCGTTTATCATAATACCAGATGACAAACCGCAGTTGATTGCAATTGTTAAAAATAAGTAAAAGTCGTGTGAGCTTAGTAAGAGCTGACATTTAGTTGAAATCCATGCATAGTTCTGTTTTAGACATTGACATTTTAAGAAGACAAACATTTGATGTTTTATTGTAATCCGAAGAACGTTATAAACCTGATCAAATTATTAACAAACTGGTAATTAACGAACGGTCCCCGTTAGGAAAGGACGTCATAGTAACGTCCTCAAATAACCAATGATTGTAATGAAATGATTGTCGCGGAGGATTTTGATCAGCTGATTATAATTAGCGATGCTTCTATTGGTCAATGGCGTGCATCTTGAAGCTTGTGTTCGGGCAAAGGTCGACACCTTAAAACACATTATACCAAGTATTCTATTTCTAAACAGAATCAGGTCTATGTTTAACTGAAATTAATGAATGACTAAGAGACGATCAAAAGTTGAATTTTAAAGATAATTTTGATGCCATCGTTTAAACTTGGACTTCAAACAAATTACAGCTTGAATATGACGTCAGTATTAGACAACATGGGCTTATAGATTTAAACAGTAATAGATAATTATACCAGTAAAATTTAAATTAAAATTTTTTTTTTAAATTAAATTTTAAATTAAAAATACTACGGATCGCGTTATCGTCAGCGTTGGATTTTTACATCTTCTAACGGAATTTCGTCTCGTGACCCGATGGATTTTTTCAACTACAGCTGATCAGCTAAGTCTTCAATAATATTGGGTTTTTAAACTTTATTTTCAACACCAACATTGGCCGCAGTTTTAAATAATTACGCCGATGGCCGTGTGCCATGTTTAAAGACCGACTGCGTCACAGTCGTCAATGGCAAAGCAACGTTTATTTTTTAAATGGCGGCGCAACTGTAAACAAACTGAACTGAATCTCTAGAAATCAAACCAGAAGATTAAAACAATATCACTGTTTCCCAAATCCTCAAATGAATCAAAATCACAAGTTAGCACATCGCACAATCACTAAGGGAACGGATTCACCGACACTGATAGGGACATTTGAACTTAAAGAAGGCACAAGGGACATGCAATGTATGTCATTCAGTTCGCCAACTCCATAACAAGGACGGCATGGTCCACCAACACGGGCCCAGGGTCAATCCATGTCCGGGTTCGAATAAGCCGCCCTTATCTTCAGGATTCCCTTTGGCACCTTTTGGCTCGGTGACCGTCGCGACAAATGCGAATCCCGAACAAATCACGACTGACGAAGAACGGACGACCGATGCCGCCCCTAATTCGGACCCGAGACCTGTCAGGTCAATGCGACACCCTTGCCTCTCACGAGGTCTTCTCAGGCATTTTCCCAAAGGAGCTAGATCAGGAGCTGGCCGCCATCTAACCGACATTATGGAGTCCATTTTGGCGGACCCTACGAACCTTGCAGGATGGCGGCGCCTCCTCGCCTTTGGTGCGGGAACTTTGGAAACTCCTTTGAGGGGCGGCCGACGCCGCAATCTTACGTCCATCGTCAAGAAGCGCATTGCAGATTTTTATGACGGATGGCTGACTTTGGCCGACACTATCTTCCAACCAGACGCGGACACCCGCGAAGGGCAGAGGCCTACGGGCTCGAATGGAAGACAGGCACTGGCGGCGGCGGTAGCCGCAAAACTGGAGGATGGAAACATTAGTGCGGCAGCTCGCATACTTTGTTCTGGCGACACCCCAGCGCCGATTAATGAAGAGACACTGGAACTTCTATGCCACAAACATCCTGCCCCGCCGCGTGACCGCCCAGCCATCCTTCGATCGACCTCAAGCGCACCCTTCCAGGCGACAGAGCAGGAGATTCGCACAATGATGCGCTCTTTCCCGATGGGGTCGTCCGGCGGCCCTGATGGGCTGCGCTCCCAACACGTGGCGGAACTGATTGGAGATCCAGACGCGGGACCTGGGCTGCTGAGAGCGACGACTGCTCTTATCAATCTACTACTGTCCGGCATCTGCCCTCAAGAGGTACGGCCCATCTTATTCGGAGGTACTCTTTTCGCCCTCCGTAAAAACTGTGGTGGTCTAAGACCAATAGCCATTGGATACGTGTGGCGTCGACTCGCATCTAAATGCGCCAACGCATACGCCGTCCCACGTGTCACGCCGTACCTAACCCCTAAACAACTGGGGGTTGGCGTTCCCGGAGGCTGCGAGGCGGCAACCCACGCCGCTAGACGATTCCTGACCAGCATGGACACGAATTCAATAATGGTGAAGCTTGACATTTCGAACGCTTTCAATAGCTTGCACCGAGATTTCATGCTCGCATCAGTGGACGAACTCATTCCTGATTTATCCGCATATTGTCATCTTGTCTACGCCGAGGCGACATCTCTGAAATTCGGGAGATTCACGATACAATCGCAAGAAGGTTCGCAACAGGGCGATCTCTTGGGACCTCTCCTTTTCTGCCTACCGCTACAGCCGATCCTTAACCACCTGCTTTCACCATTGGCCTTTGGATACCTCGACGACCTCACCTTGGGCGGAGATCCTAAGGTGGTGGAGGCGGATGTTAACTCGATCTAAGAGGGATGTCTGCAACTAGGCCTCACGCTCAACCGCAAAAAATGCGAACTCATATCTTCTGACGCCCATATCAACGACGGTAGTCAAGGCTTCCTAGGACAGTTCGCCCGAGTCAATGCATCTTCGGCCGTGCTCCTAGGGGCTCCGCTTTCCACGACGGATGCTCTGCTTTCAGCCATCGATACCTGTGTGGCCGACCTCGGAATTGCCCTCGACAGGTTGCAACTAATCGCTAGACAAGACGCTCTACTGATCCTTAGACATTCGATCGGCTCGCCTAAACTCATGCATTTATTGAGATGCACCCCTTGCCACGACCACCCGCGTCTATGGGCTTACGATGATCTACTGCGAGGAGGGATCGAGCGAATCTTCAACATTTCGATGACCGATGACCAATGGAGTCAGGCCACTCTCCCGATCAGGATGGGAGGACTGGGAATTAGGAGGGCGTCCTCGCTGGCACTTCCCGCCTTTTTGGCTTCAGCCGCGGGCACTCTCCAGATCCAGTCCCTCATCTTAGAATCAGCAGCGGTGAAATCGGACTCGGCATGCGACTCGGCGATGTCTACCTGGCTTCAACTTACCGAAGCTTCTGCCCCGACGACGCCAGGCCATAAACAAGCCCACTTTGACAGACCGCTGTTAAACGCGGTTCTGTCTGCACTAGAAGAAAAGCTACAGGATCCCTACGACCAGGCGAGACTAAGGGCCTTGCAGTCACCACACGCCTCGGACTGGCTATACGCTCTCCCGCTCGTTTCTCGCGATCTCAGACTGGAGGACGATACCGTGAGGGTGGCGGTCGGCCTACGTTTAGGGATGGCCATCTGTGAGCCGCACACCTGCGCATGCGGCGCCTTCGTCTCTGCCAGAGGCGCACATGGCCTGTCCTGTTCATTGGGTTTTGGCCGTCAAGCAAGACACTGTAATATCAGCGACCTTATCCATCGCAGCCTCAACAGAGCCGGTATTCCAGCAGTCAAGGAACCGTCAGGTCTTTCCAGATTAGATGGAAAGAGACCGGACGGGCAGACCCTGATACCGTGGAGTGGGGGCGGACCTTACTTTGGGACGCAACTGTGGTGGACACAGTGGCCGCTTCCTATATCCCCGAAACAGCTTCCATAGCTGGAGGAGCGGCGGAGATAGCAGCCACAAGGAAACACACAAAATATTCTGAGCTAGAGAAGAAATACACTTTTGTTCCAATCGCTATAGAAACCTTCGGTCCCGTCAATAGTGAGGGCCTCGCCTTTCTGTCTGAGACTGGACGCCGACTTTCGACAACTACCGGTGACACCCGAGAGACAAACTTCCTTTTCCAGAACTTGTCGGCATTGATCCAACGTTTCAATGCGGTCAATCCATGTCAAGATTACAGTCCACTGACAAGCGGCGACCCAGATAGCATGATAACAAATTCGTTGGCAATGCCAATGATGAATAATAATAATAATAATAATAACAATAATAATAATAATAATAAGTATTAAAATGGATTTGTAGTTTAAAATATTGATGAATTTTAACTAGCTGATTTCCTATGTATAACGTGTTTTAATTGTGGGCCAAGTGGTCCTCTTTTCCAGGACACGGTATATATTTTAAATGCAGAGGCACATATTCAATAATATCATCAACCTATTATAAGCTGAAGATAAGCCGTGCGTGAAATATCATAGTATTACTAAATTTCATGCCGGACTTCAGTGGTCTTATGTTACCTATATTTGGATGAGATGTGTCAGTATTTGTTTATAAGTAGCAGCAGTTTCAGCCATGCCTTGATAATGGTTGGTCATTAATAATTCCATTATCCTTTCACTCAAATCAATGGCATTTAGACATTATTCAACTTATCAATATGGGCGTCGTCTTTCAACGACCATAGACAGATAAAGGGTTTCATATTCTGTGAGGGTCCAGGACATTCTCCCACCCGGACATTTCCTCAAACGGGACATTTCCTCCAGGGATATTTCGCCCTACGTTTACCCCACGATATTTCCCCCAACGACAATTTCCTCACTGGACATTTGCCTTTGTTCATTTACCCTGCAAACGTATTGATAACAAGCCATTCTGCTTATGTAGTAGATGTAGGCCGGTTGATCAAACAATGTTGCCTCATTAGGAACCTTATTGGTAAAAGTGTTTTTTAACATATTTTATTATTTTACGTGAATAGATATTATACTGTAGCTTAAATGGAGATGGGATCGATGAAAAAGTATAATGTGCAAGTAGAAACTGGAT
The DNA here is from genome assembly GCA_959347315.1 of Bimastos eiseni. Classification (NCBI taxonomy): domain Eukaryota; kingdom Metazoa; phylum Annelida; class Clitellata; order Crassiclitellata; family Lumbricidae; genus Bimastos; species Bimastos eiseni. The sequence goes on from OY365814.1 coordinate 7,917,118, forward strand.
TGGTGAAAGAAATTATGCTTAAATGGAAGCTGGATCGATGAAATATGCTTGATTGATGCGAGAATGTCGTTGCGATGGACGTAAAAAGGCCGTGTGCGAGCGTAAAAACCCGATTAACGAAAAGAAATATACCTAAATGGAAACTGAAGTGATTAAAATAAATATACTTAAACGTAAGCAGGATCGACGAAGAGAAAAATGCATAAATGGAAGCCTTATTAGTCAGAATATGTCTACTTTGCTGCCAGAGGAATCGATTTACAGTGGTCTTCCTTAAACAGAGACTGAATATGGATTGATTAAAAGATTTCTGGAGGCACGATCGATGAAGAGATCATGCTTCAATAGTTGCTGGATCGAATAAATGAATTCTGTTCACATGGAACACTAGGATTCTATGAAAAATAATTCCGCCTTCAGGGAAAGCTGGCTTATTAAAAACCTTATCGATTGTGTGTGGTTTCTTTTAAAATATGCGTTGTGTTCGATGATTTTCATTCAATGTATTTTATCGCGCAGCTACTCAGTAAAACAACATTATGAAAATGTGCAGGTCGAGTCTTCCGTAGAATTGACTAATGATGTGATCAAACTCCATAGTAATGGCATATCATCAACAACCTATTATAAGCTGAAGATAAGCCGTGCGTGAAATGCCATAGTATTATTAAATTTCATGCCGGACTTCAGTGGTCTTATGTTACCTATATTTGGATGAGATGTGTCAGTATTTGTTTATAAGTAGCAGCAGTTTCAGCCATGCCTTGATAATGGTTGGTCATTAATAATTCCATTATCCTTTCACTCAAATCAATGGCATTTAGACATTATTCAACTTACGGGCATGCGTGTGGCTCACATATGCGTGTCCCCAGACGGAGACTTACCGAAGTCCACATGAAGTGACTGGTAGGGCAAATTGCCAGTCTCCGGCATGCGTTGCTGCGGCTGAGTTGAATCGCGCCTGATGGTATGGGTTGGTTTGGGCACTGCTCAGCTCGGCGGCTGCCTTCTGCAGTAGCGGCTTGTCCCAGCTTGATTGTTTGTGTGCTGCATTGTCCAAACTCATCGTTTGGCTCTCGTTGCACCACCGATATTCCATCTTCTCAAGCAGTTCGTCGACGTCGGACCAGGTGTTGCCCAACATGGAGGACTGCAGTGCTCGGGTGCTGAAAGCGGAAGCAATAAAGGTGGGAAGCACCAGCGAGGTCACTTGACGAATTCTTAATCGTCTCATCTTTACCGGTAATGATGCTTGAAGCCATTGGTCGCTCGACAGGGTGATGTTGAGAACTGTTTCTAAACCGCTCCGAAGAAGGGCGTCGAATTTGTCTAGCAGAGAGTGTCCCGTGCATGAACTGCATCTTAATTTAGATATCAGTTTCTGGGAACTGAGTGAACATCTGAGGAGAAGAAGAGCGTCAAGTTTGGCTACAGACTCTTGTCTGGTAACTGCTAAGGCCAGTTCCTTGCATCTACCCTCCAGACATGTCGTCAAGGCTTCGCTGGTGGACCGTGGTGCGCCCAGCAACCAGGCTTTTTTGAGCAAAATTTACACATAGTGCTTGAAGACATGGTCGGAAACTAGTCTTACTTGGCGATGGATGATCTAACATTAGTCTTGGTTGAGTCGAAGCCCTAGTTCCTCTCCTCGCTGTTCCGGCATTCTCACATCTGCCGCTACCGTTGTCACGACCTTAGGTTTTCAAAGACGCTAAAGAAAAGCATCGGAACTCAGGGGCTACGTGGAGGACGGTTAATGACGAATTGGATGGAGGATGGCTGGGGGCATCTGCGTTTTATACCTTCAAGGACTATCGAGATGCACTTAAGGAGCGACCGGTCGACAAAGTCATCCATGCGAATCGCCACGAAGACGAAATTCGACGAAAGAGGCTGAATCTATGCTCTTAGCTGTTCGTCCAGGGATAGCGGTCACTTTAGCGACGACGAGAATCCTCCAGCCGCCAGGGCAACTGGTTCCGACGCCCAATGAACCGAGGGCAGGGGTAAATGAGACGCTACGATATTAACGGACCGACGGCTGAGCAGGAATTTTATCCCCGGAGGCCTATGAACTCCTTGTGCCAAAAGGAAAGGTCAAAGAAATTTTAGAATTAGCTCATGATTGTGCATGGGGAGGACACTTTGGCTCAAGGAAAACTACTCAAAGAATTAAGTCTTCATTTTTCTGGCCTGGTATGAACTAAGAAATTAAGGAATACTGCCAGAGTTGTAAAGCTTGTCAGTTGAGGAGGAGAAAAACTGTGATGGATCGAGTACCGATTACTCCTGTGGTAAGACCGACCAATGTCTATGAGGTAATGAACTGTGACATCATTGGACCATTTGAGCAAGTGTCACGGGCTATAAGTATGTTTTGTGTCTAGTAAACCAGTGTTCAAGATACCCAGATGCAAGACCTATGAGAACGATTACCACAGAGGTCATTTGTGATGCCTTACTGGAAATATTTTCTTATACCGGTATACCAAGGGTGCTAGTCACTGATCGGGCTGCAAGTTTCAGGGGGAAACTTATGAATGAGTTCATGAAGAGACTGGGGTGTGCGCCTAGATTTAGTTCACCATATCACCCGGAAGGAAATGCTGTAGTAGTAGAGAGGTGGAATCAGACTCTCAAGAACTTGCTTCACCAAGTAGTACGGAAAAATCCAAAAGGTTGGGAGAAGCAATTACCATTTCTGTTGTGGGCATATAGGGAAGTACCTAATGCTACCACGGGTGTAAGTCCTTTCATGATGATGCATGGACAGACAGGACGTGGACCTTTGACTATACTCAGAGAAACATGGACAGGAGAACAGATTGCTCCATGGGAACTAGCAGACATAGATAAATATATGCAAAAGTTGAAAAAGCAACTGCAGCAAACAAAGGATACAGCAGATGTACATGCAACAAATGCTCAGGAGAGATATGCTAATTACTACAATTTAAGGTCAAAGGAAAAGACATTTGAGATAGGAGATCAGGTGGTGATGTTTGAAAAGGATCGCCATGATAAGTTAAGTGCGGGTTGGAGCGGTCCAGGCATAGTTACAAAGAAGATTTCTGCAGGTAGTTACATGGTACAGTTACCTGATGGAAATGAGAGAACATTACATGTTAATTACTTGAGACCATTCAAAGCAAGGGTTAGTGCTGTTGGCTTGATATGTGAAGGTGAGGAAGATTTTGGTGAGATTAAATATCAGCCTGACAATGACTTGACAGAGGTGACAGATAAGACCACTGCTTTAAATCAAATTGTCTTGGATCATCTTAATGGGGAACAGAAACAGGAGCTAAGGCAGCTCTTACAGAAATTTAAAACATTTTTTGATGACAAACCGGGACTTTGTAAAATTGGCACCCACTCTATAAGGTTACAGAGTGATGTTTGCCCGCGAAGGCAGAAACCATATAGAGTACCCCAATTGTTTAAAGAAGAGGTTGACCGTCAGATTAATCAATGGTTGGATGAGGGATTGATTGTGGAATCAAACAGTCCATGGGCACGTCCTATTGTTTGTGTACGAAAGGCTGATGGCAAAAGTCTTAGATTGTGTTGTGACTTTCGAGAGACCAATTCTTTTTCTGTATCTGATTGTTTTCCTATGTGTCAGTCTGAGGATTTAATTAATCAAGTAGCCAATTCTCATTACATTACAACTTTAGATTGTTCTTCAGGATTTTGGCAGGTGCCGATGCAACCAGAGTCTCAAGAACTTACTGCTTTTGTGACCCATAGAGGAATGTATCAGTGGTTACGGATGCCGTTCGGTTTAAAAGGAGCTAGTGCAACGTACCAACGCATTGCTAATAAGATTTTGGAACCTCATTCGGATTATGCTGATGCATATATAGATGATTTTGCAGTGCACTCTAATTCTTGGAAGGATCATCTACTTCATTTAGAGAGGGTGTTACCATCTATTAGCAAATCAGGTTGACACTGAAGCTTTCTAAGTGTGTGTTTGGTAAAGACAAAGTTAAGTGGCTTGGTCATTTGCTAGGTTCTGGAGTCAACGAGGTAGATCCGGATAAAGTTATGGCCATTCAGAGGATTCCTCTACCAACCACTAAGAAAGAACTTAGACAGTTTCTAGGTCTGGCAGGATATTATAGAGCTCATATTCCTGATTATGCCAATATAGCTTTGCCATTAACTGAGTTAACTAAGGGAAATAAAATGTTTCAGTTAAATTCACCAGGTCAAGCATATGATGCTTTTAGTAAGTTAAAACAAGCACTAAGTGGTTCTTTGGTTTTGGCTGCACCTGACTTTCACATGGCATTTATTATTCAGACAGATGCATCTGATTATGCAGTAGGAGTTTGTTTAGCACAGTTGATTAATGGATTGGAGAAACCCATTTCTTTTGCATCTCTTAAATTGTCCACCACTCAACAAAAGTGGAGTACTATTGAAAAGGAGAGCTACGCAGTGATTTTTGCTTTGCAAAGGTTTGAACATTATCTGTTAGGAGCTAAAATACTCTTGTATACTGATCATAACCCTTTGAAGTATTTAACTGCAGGTGCTCCCAATAACTCGAAGTTAACGCGATGGACTTTAGCCTTACAACAATTTGACATTGAGGTTAGACATCAAAAGGGATATTTAAATGACAACTGTGATGCACTCTCAAGATTATTCTGACCCTGTGTAATTCATAATCTATTATAGATAGTCATGTGAAGAGAATAGTTTATGTAACAATTGTGGAACACTTGTAAGATTGTCTTGAACATATGAAAATGTTGACATCTTTTGAACATTAACAAGTTGTTATTTAACAGAATAGTTTATGTAACAATTGTGAAACACTTGTAAGATTGTTTTAAGCATAGATTGCTAGTAAGGTGTTAATGTTATTAGTGTGTTTTAGAGTGATCTATGGTGAGAAACGAACGATTGACTTGATGACTGATGTATAGGATGACTCTGAGGTTTATTCTATGTGTTCGTATTTGCCTGGTTGGCACGATAGAACTACTAAGTTCTGTTTTCGTTTGAAGTTTAAAGGGGCAGATAGATTAGTTATGTTTTTGATTGGCTTTGTTTGCATATTTCTGTGATTCTCATTTGTTGAGTATTATTAATTTATTGCGTCAAGCCAATGTTCTGGTACCCTTGTCTTTTAATTTTACCTACCAGAACATTGTCTTAAAAGAGGGGGGCGTATGTGAGAGTCACGTGTGTGAAACTGCGGACGGAAAGAGTGAGAGAGAAGGAGAGAGCAGGGAGGCAGTGTCGAGAGGTGTGGGACAACGAGAGTGGGCGTAGAAAGAGAAGGTCGTGATTCACAAAGAGCGTTGATTTTATGTTTTAAATAAATGTAAATTTAATAAACGTGGTTGGAAGTGAAAACGGTCGTCACACATACATAAAATTTTATTTATTTATTTATGACCGAAATTTGATACCGTCCACCTTTCCATATTTTTTGCTCAGTAGGACACACAATTGCAGTTGTACTGCAGAGCAATTGTGCGAGAAGGACTTGCTCAAGGTCCCTACACAGTGACTCCTCGAACGAGAGTGGAACCCGCTCGCTCAGCGCACACCGATCGTTACGGGCTGACATATATGATATATACGTATGTATAATATATATACAGGTCTAATCCTAACTCCGATGCAAATGCTACGCTTTCGAAATGTCTAACATTGATGTCTACCACAAACTGATATCACGAGCAATGTTCTCAAAGCAACGAAGGACGCGCAACCGACATCAACGGTCTCTCCTGTCGGACTATGATATGAATCTGTCAGTAAATAATTCGTCATTTCGACAGACACCGATCTCATGAACATTGGGAAGCATCAAACTATCTGAAAGACTTGCTTTCTATTCAGAGGCACTGGCCAGTCAAACCGGGGACTGAAAGGACGAGCTTCAGGTGGGTATAAAACGCAGATGATGACATGAGACGGAGCTCTAGTGGAGACCATTGCAGATGGTCGGTTACACAGCCGAGAATGCGTTAGTCGACAATGCACTTTGGTCACATTAGACCAATTGGCATGTGTGAATGCTTAAACTTACTAACATTACATATAGGTATATAGCTCTCTCTATATAAATTTATATATATGCTTCTATAATCTTACTAGCTATAACTAACTATAAATATATATGTAATGTTAGTAAGTTTAAGCATTCACACATGCCAATCAACGATAAGCGCTCTCGGAACAAAAAGGTCAATTCAGCTGGTCGCAAAGGCATCAACAGCACACCATGACACTGTGGTCAAGAAACAGACAACATAACTAAGAAATGGGAATTGGCAGCTCCTGTCTTCCGTACCATAGACAAGTGCTGCACAATAGTTTTTAGCAATAGCTGAGATCTCTTTTACTGACGTAGGTTCTTGTCCTAACTGGGCTTCAAGCGGATATGTATTGCTTCAAAACACAAATGTTACGGTTTGAAAGTAATGCGTTTCACCAAATCGGCAGAAAAGATGAGCCTTCCTTTCACGATCGAATACATGTGCGAAGGTGAGAGGTTGTCCCCTCAGCTCAATGTAGATGATACAAAACTGCAGGATAATGAAAAACACTCAAACGTTTCAGAATATCACATCGAGTCAAGATCAGGTACGAAAATCTCCGAGACTTATCCAGTCACTGAAGGTTACCAGACCGATCCACTTGGAGAACAAGATCACGACTTGGAAAATATTAATCTTAACAAAAGAACCAGTTCCTTTGATGTGATGAAAAGTGCCACGATACGTCGCATAGAAATCTTTGCACAAGAAGCATCTGTTATGGGCTTGGCTTACTTGCTTAAACCATCAGATGACAAAATTGGTTCGATTATCCGGAAGATTATTTGGATGATCCTTCTGCTGTTCGGAACAGGTCTCGTGGTTTACCAGATCTACGATAGCATATCGTATTATCCAACGTATCCAACTGCTGTCAGCTACCAAGAGGCATACAACCGATCCTACGCTTCCCTACCATCACCATCTGCTCGGAGTTTTTTCTCAGCAAAAAGGCAGTCATGTCATTTGGTAAATTATAAAATTTTATTTGATTTTCGTCTAAATGATAAAACTATTAAAAATATGAGGGTCTATATAATGCGTATCATCAGCGTATGTAATGCTACCGGTAATAACCTACAACACTATGTCTACAATATAATGGATGCCACACTGGAGCGCAGAGCTGAGGATTGAGGAACCGACGCTGTTGGTCAAATGAAATTATAACATAGAACGTAATGGGTGCCCTGCGTGGCTACCGATATCATTCGATCATACTGTATCTATAATCATACTGCGTTGTTGCCAGCTTGAAAAATGAAAGTAAATTATTTGTATCTATATCTTCAATCAATCAGTCAATCAATCAATCAGTCAATCAATCAATCAATCAATGCTATTTATATAGCACCTCTTCAAGATAACTATTAAGATGCTCGCTGCTTGTATCAATGTCGGTGCATAAAAACAACAATAATGAAGGCAAAGTAATAATAATAATAATAATAATAATAATAATAATAAAGCACAAATGAAATTAATTTTTTTATATTTAATTTTAGACACCTTTATTTAAGGAGATATATTATTTATAATCATTATTATAATTATTATTATTATAATTATGACTGAGAGGGCTGAGGGTGGGCTGTTTGAACATGCCTCTGAACGCTGCGGCGTTGAATCTTTGAGTGCAAATGGAGAGACGTTGAAACAAGTGCACGGTCTCCATAGGATCTCCTGATACGGCTGTCATGCGGCGACCCAACTCCGTCAAGAACTCGCGTCCAGCGCGATTGATGGGCCCCAGTGATTCGAATGCCAAGGGAACGAAGTCATGTGTGGTGGGAAGAGTAGAATACTTGGAACACTTTCGGTCCGCGGCATGTTCAGACGCACCGCCAGGCACTGATTTTATAATAATAATAATATTAATAGTAATAATAATAATAATAATAAACATGACGATGATGAAGATAATGATAGTAATAATAATAATAATAATAATAATAATAATAATAATAATACTAATAATAAGAAACAGGTTTCATGGCGAGCATCCCTTCTCAGAAGGAACCTTTGGGCCTCACCAGAGAAGATGGCAAGCGACCGGACGGTGTGACACTCATCCAGTGGCCGTGCGGCAGGTGCCTCACTTGGAATGTGACTGTTTCAGACACTTATGCGTCTTCATACCTGACAACAACATCAACTGCAGCAGGAAAAGCTGCAAACCGTGCAGCAATCGCCAAGAGAGCAAAGTACGCATCGATCACCCGAACGCATGCTGTTGTGGCGGTGGCACTGGAGTCCAGTGGTGCTTGGAGTTCCGAGTGTTTGAAGTTCGTGTTGGATTTGGGATGAAGGCTGACCGATGTGACCCATGACACACTCGAGACAAGCTACCTATTCCAAAGACTCTCGGTAGCTGTCCAGCGAGGGAACGCCATCTGTTTTTCGTCAACACTACCATGCTAAATAATAATAATAATAAATATAATAATAAAAATAATAATAATAATAACAATGTGTGATTAGATAATTTGCTTAGATTGCTCCATTTATAATATTTCTCCGTATACCAATGTTGGGCATATTGGGAATATTATTTAAGGTTCAACATTTCGAGATTTCGGTTTACTGAAATTCCCGACAATTGTGGACGTCGGACTCAGTGGCGATCAGTTAGTGGTGAACTTTTCTCAATTTTATCTGGACTCGGAGTATGTTTACAATCGCGTACTCACAAGAGCGAACGATGTGCTGTTGGAATGGTGTGGTCATAATATTATATCGCACTACCTTGACTCGCATTGCACTACCCTAGTTTATATGATAGTTTATGATCATTGTGGGCGGCATGTCATAAAAACACTCATAAATATAAATGTATAAATTTCTATACATAATATATAAATATATATTATGTATATATATATTCATTCAATCGGTATTTATATATATTCATTCAATCTTTCAATAATTTCGAAAATGTAACTAGCGCCCATTCAAGAAACCTACTCAGAGGCGCTCTCAGCCAGGCTGCGGCCAAACAAAAATAACTTGAGAATACGAAAGAAGTCTGGCAGATTGTTCCTAGGTAGCATGAGCAGACAAATATCCATTCCAAATGGAAGGGCCCACAACCGAGAAGACTCGGTGCTGCTTAATCGATTATCGAGCTCGTTATTAATAATAATAATAATTATTATTATTATTATTGACGGGACCGAAGGTTTCTATAGCGATTGGAACAAAAGTGTATTTCTTCTCTAGCTCAGAATATTATTATTATTGTTATTATAATAATAATAGTAATAATAATAATAATAAAATAACAATAATGATGATGATGACAATAAAAATAATAATTAATAATTAAATCAACAATAATAATAATATTAATGATAATAATATTAATAATAATGATGATGATAATAATAATAATAATAATAATAATAATAATAATAGGGCCTAATAAAGGCCTATAGGTAAGCCTAAGCCATACACTTTTGTGTAGCTCGCAATAATTATGCTTATAAAATCATAGACCTTCATCTGCGTTAGCCTACTGTTCTTGTCGATTAAGCTACTTTACTGTAGACTATCCTACATTTGAGGTCTGTAATAAATAATGATTGAATTTTGAACTGTTACCAATTATGTTACCTTACCTTGTGCTGTCAGTTCATTGAACTCAAGCGACCGTCATGATTAACCTTCGCCAACTATGTCCGCGCGTTAAATTATTATTTGCTAGATGACAGGCTTGCGTTTGAAGGAAATGAAACAGTTTAATCGCTCGCCATTTTGTACTGCTAACGTTACCCAGATTATGTCTTGTCTTGTCTTAACCATCCTCGATCCGAGGGTTGGTCGCTTCATGGACAAGTCTACTCCATAGATTATGAGGAATGTACGGAGCCCCTAAAAGGACATGGAAGAAGAATATTTTAACTCGTGCGCACGAGATACAAACTCGTTCCCACTACTTACTAAGTCGTGCGCACGAATTAACAACTCGTTCCCTCGACTTAATAAGTCGTGCGCACGACTTATTTGACCAATAGCAGACCGACTTTTCTGTGACCTACACAAACATCTATTTTGGTATTTATGGGGAAACACGTAGTTCTATGAACGAAACAATGTCTAAGATAGAGTGACTCGGGCATACCATTCTAAAGTCAAATTCCACCTTTTCAAGAACTCTTACCCAGACTCATTACTTGACATGCCATCTGTCACTCCTCGACGAAAGCGATGTCCTCCTTAACAGCTACTCTGCCTCCCTGCTGACCTTCTGGAAACCGAACTCTGACCTCCCACGGACTATCATTTGGAAAACCCTTTCGATTTGACGCAGCGCTCGTGAATAAGCTAGTGCCCTGCGCATAGCTTTCAAGTGGCGCTTTAGAAGTCTGGATATTACGATTACTACTACTATTGGTGTATAATATGTGGTGTGAAAGGCTTTGACCTTTTAGGGAGGCATTTACAGCTGCAATATTATTTGTGATGCCGTTTGTACGGTGAGCGTGTGGCAGACTGGGGATGTCACTCTGCAGGCAAATATGAAAGCGAAAATGATGTTCAGATTGACAGAGCTAAAATACTGACAATATCAGATAAAGTTTTCCCCATCGATTTATTGCATGAGTTGTTGGAATTTGGGACGCTAAAACGGCAAATCGCCGTTGTCCCATTTTTAACTACTTCGTTGCCAATTGTTGCAGCGGCGCCATTATATCCCCAAAATAACCCATACTGGCGAAAAACCACACAAATGCCAGTTTTGTCCAAACTCATTTAGTGAAAGTTGTAATCTGAAAAGGCATATGAGAACCCATACTGGTGAAAGACCGTACAGTTGTCAAATATGTCGAATGTCATTTAGTGTAAGGGCTCATGTCAAAGCACATATGAAAACCCACACTGGTGAAAAGCCTTACATGTGTCAATTATGTGAAAAAGCATTGCTAATAAAAGTAATCTGAAAATACACATTAGAAACCATACTGGTGAGAAACCATACCAGTGCCAGATATGTCAGATGTCATTTAATGCAAGAAATAATTTGAACGAGCATATGAGAGGTCATTCTGGTGTCAAATGATAGAGGTGCAAGTTATGTCAGAAATCATGCGCTTATTGGGGTCAATTGCAACTGCACATGAGAACCCGTACTGGCGAGAAACCATACCAGTGCCCGGTATGTAATAAATCAGTTGCTAGGTCTGGTGAATTGAAAATACACATGAGAATCCATACTAATGAAAAACGATACATGTGCCAAGTGTGTCAGAAATCATTTACTAATGGAAGTCATCTGAAGTCGCACATGAGAATCCATACAGGCGAGAAACCATACAGATGCCAATGGTGTCAGAAATCTTTTGTTCATCAATGTCAACTGAAGGTGCATACGAGGACCCACACTGGCAAAAGCCACACGTATGTGAGGTTTGTAATAAAGGATTCACACAAAGTGGAATTTTTGAAGAAGCACAGAAGAAGTCATGCCACTGAGATGCAGCGCGCGAGCAATAAACCTTTTGCCTGGACCAGTTCTTTGGCAAAGCAGTTTATCCTTCATGGAGAGCCACAGGACCCTAAAATAGAGAATGACGTGATTGCTAACCTGCTAATAACTACCAGAACAGACGTTACAGGCAAACCAAGGAACATTTGTCCAGATTCTTATGGATTTGTAGGTCACATGCTGAAAGTCAAAGATGAAGATTGTCTGTATATTAGCGAATTAAAATCTCACGTTGATGCAGAAATGTTGTTAGTAAAATCTTTTGGATGTGGTATATGTGACGAATTCCAGGAAACAGAGGAGGAATTTCTTAAGCATTGCTTTAATCATCAATTATCTCCGCCTGACGGCTTATTTGGTAGCCTGCGTTGAATTTTGATTCCACATAATTACAGTTGAAGGCAATTGAAATCTGTTATTTGAGATGAATAAAAGATTCTGCGATACACTTAACTTTGTGGATATCATTTTTGTGGACAACCACCATTTATACATTCAAAACGACTTTGAATTACTTTCTTTCCAGAACACTTAGAAGACATTCTGATGTGAAGAATCCAAGGACTCCTCCATATAAACACTATGCATGAGTTGCTGCCTCATTGTATTTTTATAATATTTGCAGCAATTCATTATGATGACATTTTTATCATAATTACTAAAGATGACGCACTTTCATTCTAGGTTCTACTACTTGACTACTTTATTTTTAAATATTAAGTTTGGCTGCATTCATCTTTCTGCTGCATCTGTACGGTTATCAGTAGACTTTTTTGTGATATTATTTTAGGCTATTGACCCCTAGACTATTTTCGTTGTATTCATGATGTGGTGAGTAATATATGTGATTAAATGGATCAAAATGAGTACAATATAGAAAATTAGGATGTGAGCATTATGGTATACGGACATTTACCTTCGGGACATTTCCCCAGGTCAGTACCCCTGGACATTTTCCAACGGACCATTCCTCTGATCACTTACTCAGCATAAATAATAATGAAATAGAGCATTATATTGACCATTTAAATTTAAATAGTCAATATAATGCTCTAATCATTATGCCTTCTTATCTTGTCAGACGCATATTCAAATGTCCAAACGTCACCAAAATACAGTGTTATTGTATGTATACCAGGCTACATGTCGCAAACGCATTAGTTTCAATCAATCAATGAAATTTAAAACAGCTCCACTTCAAATCTTCTGCTCTCCCGGTCGCATAATTATAATAAAGTACACATGAAAATTGATGCAAAGGATCCTTGCAGCAAATCAGAAGTCTCCATTTTAGTAATGATATGCATGCGTGTTGAATAATTCATTATGGATACCCGCATTCGATGAAACGGGCAACCAAATATCTAGTTCATAATTTATATTATATCGAACTTAAATTGTCTGAAATTTTGTAAAAACAGATGGCGTATTTTAGCCTAATATTATTATTAAAATTATTATTATTATTAACATTAGAGCCCATCCATATATTACGTACGCAAAAAATCGGATTTTCGTATCCTCCCTTTCTCTGTTGCACCGCGTACTTTTCGTGGACCCTCCCGCCCCCATGCGTACGTGCATTTGAGCACTACCACCCCCATTGCAAAGGTTAAAACTGTTTCAAATGAAAGTGTTGTTAGTGTTTTAATTCTTCATAACTAATAACAAATTTAAGCTGTTAAATATGATCCTTAACAAAAATAAATAGCCTGTGGTAAAATCAATGTCTTTTAGATGTTTTTAGTTACTTAATAAAAATATTGTATATCATATAATATAAATATATTATATGGCAATCTACCACTATAGTGTCGTAGATGATTCCCCATGGCAAATCAGGTTTAGCTATATATACAGCGTGATCAGGTCGCAGGGACATCGCCGTGGGCGCTGATGCAAAAATTAACGACATCGTGCTCAGATCGAAATATATATTTGTCTAGACGTATAAGGTCTATATTATATTCTCTTTTGGTTTCTTTTGAGATTCGAATCGGGTACAGATGCTTCTCCTCCCATCCGAACACGTTCACCGAAATGGTTGGATTCATCTTTTCGAATTTGGTGATGTCGGTGACTCGAATTGAAAACTCTAGACCATCGAACATCAACTCGTCTACGTGTTGTTGATATGTAACTGTCCTGTCTGGGTGTTTTCCATGACCAACTGGATACAGTGCTGATAAAATTGACCATTCGAAGCAGCGATTGTCTTCATTCTTTACGTTAATGAAAGATCTGGGTGGAATGTTTCTCGGGGTTTTGAAGTAACTGTTTCCACGAAATGGCTGGTATTTTGCAGTACCGATTTCCAAAGCCACAATTCTGTGCACAACCCAGCCTGACCCCAATTGTGTGAAGTTATCGATCTGCCTACGAATGTTTGCACTATCCGCTCGTAATGCTTCTGTTTGGTTATCTGACTCCAGCAGAGGCCTAGCTTTTGTACGAAAGTATGATTTTAATGTATCATCTTTACCTAGCTTTTCAAACTCGATAGTTAAAAATTGCGAATATTTGACGCCCTTGTGTTTAACCACGTTTTTTTCAAAATCTCACGAGTATTTTCCTCCATTGCTTGTAAGAAGATATGCGGATCTTTCTCCAAAGAATGACCATTTTGTAATAAAGCTCGATAATCTAGTAGGCCTCCACCTCTGAATACCTTGTGGACTTCTAGTTTCGGGATGGCTCTACCCATTGGGGGAGTGGGAACGTTCACTCTTGGGGCCGGTACCGGAAGTTTACTCCTTCGATGGTGCGGGCACTGGAATTTTTACTCATTCTTGGTGCGGGCACTGGCACTAGTCTTCTTGGAGCGGGTGTCGGGGCTCTCCATGGTGACCTGCTTGGAGCTCTCGATGGGACTCTCCATGGCGGCCTTGTGGTTGGTGCTGGTACTGCCTTTGGCATTCTTTTGCCCGAATGATGTCGATCCCTCGATGGGCTAGCAGCTGCCGCTGGAGGAGCAACTTGTACTGGACGGTCCATAGCGGGTCTCACAACAGGAGCAACAGGTGGGGCTTGGGTCACATGTTGCGGACTACAAAGTGCAGCCAGTCCTGTTGTATAGATAGTTTTGGGCTGAAATCAACCCATCTCTCAATAGTTTCGCAAGTTCAATCACTGCGTTATCCATAGCTAAAGTGCATACCTTACAACCTAGTTAGTTCAAATCGAAAACTTAATATTCAATCAAGCACAATCTCCTACACTCGTTCTTGTATTTGCGATCTGGATCTAATTTCCGGTTTCTACAGTAAACTATATAATAACAACACCTCTCACACAACGATATTTTACTCTTTACACCCTTGCCACACCCTAAGCAAGATTTTACCCGGGAGCCTCTTTTTACAAGCACCTTGTGCTTGTGACAATACTCCTTCACACAATTTCGATTACAAAGTGCTGTCTTACTTAGCACCTGCCAAGCACACTTATTCTTCGCTACAAATGGCACCTTTATATCTCTTAACGTCTACCAACATAGTATTTATTCAATTTGAAAACTACTTGTTAACATACGCTATATATCATACTTCCATCAGCATAGGGGGCATAAAAACAGTGTCTTTCCCCGTGATGGGCTCTCCAGCTACGTGGGAGGTTCTTCGCATACGAGCCCATCACGGGGACCTTGCCCACAACCAGTACGAGGTGTGCTTTATGAGCTACCATTGTATTCCCCAAATTGATATTGCATTCTTTAGCGCAGTCTTATTCGTGCTCCGCAGGCTTCTATTGCGCCATCATGGGGCCAATGGGCTCCGGACCTTGTAGAAACTTCATTCCGGTGCGGTTTATGGGGTCCAGTGATTTGATAGCCACTGGTACAAAATCATGCGTGGTGGGGAGGGATGAGTATTTGATGCACTTTCGTTCTGCGGCATGTTCTGCTGCTCCACCGGCTGCCGATGCTGTCGGATGTACATAAGATGATGCGTGAATGGCTGTAGCGTCCCATGCTAGGTGTCTGCCTCTCGCCCATGGGCTTAATGTGGCGCCATCTGGTCTCATGCCATCGGTGCGGATCAGTTCCGATGGTTATCTTGAGCTCGGAGTGTCCGCTTTCAAGAGAGCTGCCCAGATTATTTCATTTATGGCAGAGTGTCGTGCTGCTCTTCCCATTGATCTTCTGCAGACCAGACCGTGATGTCCACGTGGATCGACGCTCTCCCCGCATTGACAGATGCGGTGCACAGAGCACTAGTCCTAGGCGAAGTCCTGCCTCAACTCTGACCGCCTCATTGTTTAATCCCAACCCACAGAACGCCAAAGGGATAGTCCAAAGCTAGTCTCCGGCGTGCGGGGCATATAATGGTCTCATTCTGGCTTGACTAAGTTGGTTGTCGCATCCGGACCAGACTTTCGCTTTATCTTCGTTTATCAAAGGTCTGTCCCAGGTCTTCTGTTGGATCGGGACCGGTATCATCGTCACTGGAAGGGAATCCTTACGAACGTGAACATTTCCTCCTCTTACACGTCGCTCCACTCCTCCACGGCTAGGATGGCGCCCACGAGCGAGACGGTCGACGCAGCTGACGCCAAATAGGCTGAAGTTACCAGCATCGATACCCGCCTGGTCCCGAATCCTCCATCTCTAATCGGGAGCGTAGCTTGTAACCACTGAATATCATTGAGCTCCGGGGTGAGGATCGTCTCCAGTCCTTAATATTATTATTATTATTATTATTATTATTATTATTATTATTATTATTATTATTATTATTATTATAAACGAAAACCACGACCATTATTATTATTATTATTATTATTATTATTATTATTATATATATATATTATATTTATTATTATTATTATTATTATTATTATTATTATTATAATTATTATTATTATTATTATTATTATTATTATTATAATTATTATTATTATTATTATTATTATTATTATTATTATTCATCATTGGCATTGCCAACGGATCTGTCATCATGCTATCTGGGTCGCCGCTTGTCAGTGGACTGTAATCTTGACATGGTGCCCTGAAAAGCCACCGCATTGAAACGTTGGATCAATGCCGACAAGTTCTGGAAAAGGAAGTTTGTCTCTCGGGTGTCACCGGTAGTTGTCGAAAGTCGGCGTCCAGTCTCAGACAGAAAGGCGAGGCCCTCACTATTGACGGGACCGAAGGTTTCTATAGCGATTGGAACAAAAGTGTATTTCTTCTCTAGCTCAGAATATTTTGCGTGTTTCCTTGTGGCTGCTATCTCCGCCGCTTCTCCAGCTGTGGAAGCTGTTTCGGGGATATAGGAAGCGGCCACTGTGTCCACCACAGTTGCGTCCCAAAGTAAGGTCCGCCCCCCACTCCACGGTATCAGGGTCTGCCCGTCCGGTCTCTTTCCATCTAATCTGGAAAGACCTGACGGTTCCTTAATAATAATAATAATAATTATTATTATTATTATTATTATTATTATTATTATTATTATTATTATCATTATTATAATTTATTTTTTTATTTTCTATGCCCCAAGGTATACATGATGCCTCAGGGACTTAGAGATTGGTAGCTATTATACAATTTGTCTGGACGCTCGTCGTTAATAAAAATTGTTATAATATTATATTATTTTTATTAAATTTATTTGTTTGCCCTTAGGTACTTCGTTCCCCCAAGGTCTTAGAGATCACTGTTAAAACCGTTGTCTGCATGGTCAGGCCTCGCCTTCTGGGGTGATGGAAAGGTACCCTAGAAGGCCAAAAGATTATAACGTTGATTACAGACAGATAAACGCTGGAAAAGAAAAGAAGCCTCGCACTTATCACCACTAATGGCAGAGAGGCGACCCCTAATTGCATTAGTAAAATCAGTAGCGAAGGGCCCATGGTCTCAATGTTTACTTGCTGGAAAATGTGCAAGACTGGGAGCTCCGCATACTTCCAGGTCTTGCAGCGACGCGGAACCGGCAAGGGGCGATATGTAGGAGGCAGCACTGGTGTGTACTATTGTGGCGTCCCATGCTAAGTATTTCGCTCAGGGAATCAGAGTGGCATCATCGGGCCTTTTACCGTGCGACCTAATGAGTCCGGCCGGCTCCTTTACGCTTGGTATCTCGGCCTTGAGGCTGGCCCGAAAGAGGATGTCATTGACAGCGTGGTGACGCAATTTGCGACCCTGCATGGGCCCTCTTACACACAAACCTATGGTGACTCTACGGGCCCACAACCTAACCGCACTGGCAGCTATGAGGGCCACATATGGCCAAACCCAATCTCAGGCCTACCGCCACCCTAACTGCCTCGTTGTCGAGGACGAGGCCTCATGTCGCAATGAGCAGAGCGGTCAGGCAACGACGGAATGGGGGCTGCATGTCGCATCCAGCCTTTCATGATCGACAAGCCCAGCGGCCCAGCGGCGGATCATGAACTAATCCTCATCGACAAGTGGACGGCCACAGATGCTCCGCTTTACTGGTTCGGGTTGCAATATCTTGGGCAGGGAATTGCGCCGTGCCTCCATCATACGCCCATTAAAGCGTCTAGAGGCACATCCACTTCAGTCAGGGTGGCGGACTGCAGGTCGAGGGTCGATGCGGCTGAGGCCAAATAGGCACAATAAGCCTGCGAGCGACCCTACGAACATTGAGTCCACCATTCCATGTTCTATTCTTTTCTATTTATAAAGTGCCTATCACAGTACAACCTAATCAGAGGCGCTCCCAGTGCGAAACAACTAGAGAAAAGAAAAGTCTTAAGAGAACGAGCAGAAGCAGCTGTGCTACTAGATAAGACTGCAGCACGAGTCACAATAGGAAAACTGCTCCATAGCAAAGCGTCAACAGAGGCACAGGCACGATGCTCAGTCATGGCAGTTCTAGACAGAGGTACAATGACGTTCTAAGGAGCTGAAAGGGCGTCCAGAAACAACCGAGATAGGTTGCTGATAAGATCACAAAGATAGCGTGGAGCTTGACCCAGAAACGCTGTGCATGTAAGAAAGAGAATTTTAAACTGAATCCTGTCAGTTATGCGAAACTAATGAATATGTTGAGCCATGAAAGTAGAGATATGTAAGAAAAGAGGAAGACGGAGAGTGAGGCTTGTACCTTGCAGAACGCTAAGGGTGCAGTTAACGGAATTCCAGACGACCGGGACCACTGTATTCTGTCCAATGTTTCGAGTGCCATAGCAGAGGGCATCTGAGGAGGTAGTCGAGCTCTGAGGCGTCGATGACGAGTGTAACAAAATTAAGGCATTCTGTGATTGCATTATTATTAGTGGTTCATTCACGAGGTATACAGGATCCCTCAGGGACTTACAGATTGCTATTTATGCAATTTGTCTGGACATGGCCCTACTCGTCGCTGTTGTCCTGGTTGGCGAAAGTGCCCCGAAACGCGACAGCGTTTATTAACCCATATGCGGCTGGCGTCAGTTTAAACTTACACACAGAAAATGGCGGTTTCTAAGCAGTACCATTGCATAATCCATTATTAACTTTTTTTATTTAGCATTCTATGGCTTGTGTGATTGTCTGTGTAGAGTCATTTCAGTTGCTTTTTGTTTGAGTACACGACAGCAAATAATTTTATCTTGGACAGCGGATTTTCTCAATATGCGTCATTCGCCAAAAAAGGTAAGAAACTTTAACTCATATTTTACTTATATGTTAATCAAAAACTTAAACACAAGCCTCTTAGATGTAGTGATGATGATTATTTTAGAGAGGAATGTCTATATTGAACATTAGCAGATATTTTGTCTTGTCAGTTTAAACTGACGCTAGCCACAGGCGGGTTGTGGGTTTTCCCAGCCATGTCTGTCGAACGAGCATGTAAACATATTGTGTTTACCGGCGGAGAAGTTACATAAATCATTGAAAACAGTTCACAATGTATTGGTTATTTACTCTAAATGTAGCAGTGTTTTCTGTAGGTACAAGTTGCACGAAGTCCTTCAGATGTTGGAGGATTCAGAAGACCAAAGTTTTCTCGGTGCTGACATCGCAGTACTTCCTCCCGTCAGCACCGGTAACGAAACAGATGCGGATTCTGGAGACGAGTTTGTTGCCAGTGGAGATCCTAATAACCTCAACCGGAACCAGCTTGTGGCAGAAGCATGTGTCCGAGTTTGGAGGCCAGATGGAGATGTCAGACTTGGTCTAGAGGAAGATTCGGACCATAATGAGAGTGGAGAAGAGAATCTGCCTGCTGAAGAAAATCCATCAGATGGACCACCAGCAACTAAATGTTCCAAAAGGAAATATAAATCCAAACCTTCTGCCACTACTACAAACACTTCTTCTAGCTCAGTTGAGAATGTCGAAGAGAATCCACCCATTGGACCATTGCCTAAGGGTAAATCTGTTGTGTATAAACCAACCTGGAGTAAGAAAGATTTCAAAGAGGCAGATGGAAAGGCAAAATTTCCATGGGAAATTCCTCATTCAAAGTCAGCAATGCAGCTCTCACCAACATTGTTGTTTGAATTATTCTTCACCCCTGAGGTAATGGATCTTATTTGCAGGGAAAGCAACGAGTATGCTGCTCAACGGGGCCAAGGAAACTTTGATTTAGATGTTCCAACACTCAAGCTCTTCATAGCAATACTCCTAATCAGCGGATATTCTCAGCTACCTCGCCGCCCAATGTATTGGGAAGCGAGTGGTGATGTTCACAACGCAATGGTATCTGGAGCAATGTCCGGCAACAGGTTCAGTTCCATCATTAGCAATATCCACTTTGCCAACAACAACGCCTTGAATCCGAAAGACAAATTTGCAAAGGTCCGTCCTCTGTTGGATCACTTAAATGCTGCCTGCCTTGCCATCTTTCAACCAGAACAGACACTGAGTGTTGACGAAAGTATGGTACCCTACTATGGCCGCCATGGTGCCAAACAGTACATTCACGGCAAACCTTTCAAGTTTGGCTATAAGATGTGGGTTTTAGCTACTCGTTTTGGTTATGTTGTGAAGTTCTGTCCATACCAAGGTGCTGGCACAACTGACAAAGACCTAGGCCTCGGTGGTTCAGTGGTCAGCAGTCTTACAGAAGATTAACCAAAACTTCCTGGTGGGTCATATCACATTATCTTTGATAACCTGTTCACCAGCTCTAGATTGTTGCGCTTACTTGCGGACAAAGGCATGGCTGCAACTGGCACTCTTCGTCCCAACCGCACTGATGGAGCTCCCCTGCGAAGCAACGAAGAAATGAAGAAAGAGCCTCGTGGTTCTTATGATGTGTGTTAGATCGCAAGGCATCGGTTTGTTTGGTTAGCTGGACTGACAGCAAGGTTGTTACAGTTGCTTCAACATATGCAGGAGTTCACCCACTCCAGAAGGCAAAGCGATTTTCCGTAGCACAGAGACAAAGAATTGACATCTGCCAACCTAAAGTTATCCAGCTATACAACCAAGGCATGGGTGGTGTTGATCGCCTCGATCAAAACCTATCCTGCTACATGATACAACATCGTTCTACAAAGTGGTATTGGCCAATCTTCAGATTTTGCGTCGATTTGGCTGTTCAGAATGCTTTCCAGCTTTATCGTCTACAAGACAAAATTGCTGGAGTTCCGGAGCACGACTTGCTTTCATTCCGTCGTGAAATCGTTCAAGTTTACATGCAAACCTTGTCACCTAAAAAAGGATGTGGACCAGCTTTTCCTCCTTCGCGCATTCCTGTTGATCGTCGTGTCCACCACGAAGTCCGCACAGATGCTACTGGCCACTGGATCATCCAAGGCTCGCAACGACGATGCGTTGCACCTGGGTGCAAAGGAACATCTGTTTTTGCTTGTGAGAAGTGCAATGTTGGATTGCATCCGGGTTGCTTCAAGGCATTCCACCACCAGTAATTTTTTAAGTGGATTGCATGAGCTATTGAACTTTCCATTGAAAGAAGTATAATGTACCCTGCTGTGGCTGGCGTCAGTTTAAACTGACAGTCTTATTTTTTACTATAAAAACTAAAATCTGCAAATTAAAAAAAAATCTTGGTGATTACGATGCTTTTGGGTCTAGACAAACATAAATATATAAAAGAAACCATTAATTTCTATCATGGGTTGATATGGGTTAATATAATAATAATAATAATAATAATAAGATTACAGTCCACTTTCAAGCGGCGACCCAGATAGCATGATAACAGATCCGTTGGCAATGCCAATGATGAATAATAATAATAATAATAATAACAATAATAATAATTATTATTATTATTATCATTTTTCATTATTATTATTATTTTCATTATTATCATTATTTTCATTATCATTGTAACTGTTACAACCTGAGATGAATTTTTCGTATCTGAGTATAAAAGCCTCTAAATTCTCCAAGTGGTGCAGAAAAGCACCAGTCAGTTGTCCCGAAAGAGGCCCGTGAATAAATAGGCAAAAATACTTCAGTAAGCCGGAGGACTAGAAGCCCTTATATGTAATCAATATCGGCATTGGCATTGTCTATTTACACAAGCACCATATCATTCACCAAACAGGCCACAAAAAGGCCACTAACTTCTGGGACTTTATATTTAGTGCCATTCGTTGTTTGGTCAAATGTCAGCATTCATACGGTCAGAATCGTAATGTCTAAACTTCTATAGCACTGCTCAAAAGCCAAATCTGGAATATGTGCGTTTTTAGCCCATTTTGGAACATTCATTTCATAATGTTCCTGTTTGAATTTTTTGATGCCGCTAGGTGAAAAGCTTTAAAATATGTCTATCTTGAAGTTAAAAATATTCCTTGCTTTTATCCACAAGATGAACATGTACATGAGCTTTTTCAGAATACTTCGGAACTGGCAATATGTTCCATTCCTGTGATACGAGAACCGCTTCTAAACACCGACGAATTTATGCTCGCACTAACACTCGTAAGTTTGCAATAAGATGCACTGGACCAAAGATATGGAATGACATCCGCCCTTATGATATTCAAAGTGCTGCAATTTTGCAATCATTTACAAATACGATGAGAAATTATTTGCTGAATTGTCCATTCATCTGATTTGAGTAGGCCTAAGCTTATTATCCACCCCTCGCAGATTGATTCTTTAAGTTAGGCTTATAAGAATAAGTTAAGATTAGTTAGATGTATGACAGCAACTTGAATATTTCCTGATGCTGCTTTATACAAGTGTTTTGTTTGCTGCACATTTGAGTTCATTATGTCATTGCTCACAACGATTTATATAGCAAAATACTTCAGTGGGTGGCTCTGTTAGCGGGAGGTAATCCTTTCGGGCCAATCCCTTTGTGACCCAACTGGGCAACTAATTTTGTTTTGATTTGGTTATAATAAAATATTTTCGTTCGTTCGTTCGTTAACAATGCACTCCATATATGGACCTTAACGTCGTCACTATAAGCAAGAAGCTAAAAATCGGTTTAATACATTTGAAGTCTTGTTTAGATGTCACTCAAACGTGTTTGTAAACAGCATAAATGGGTCATTCACATGTTATCATGAATATATGTTGGTATATGCGAGGAAAAAATAAGTAAAAATCAAGGTTGGTTTTTACTCAAT
This sequence comes from Bimastos eiseni, assembly GCA_959347315.1. Lineage (NCBI taxonomy): Eukaryota > Metazoa > Annelida > Clitellata > Crassiclitellata > Lumbricidae > Bimastos > Bimastos eiseni. The sequence continues at coordinate 7,940,176 of OY365814.1, forward strand.
TACCGCTGCAGGGTGATGCAATAATTATTTCCACCGCTGTAGCTGATTTAGGGGCTGCCCAACATCCATCTGGTATCCCAATATCAAACTGCTTAGATGAAAGGTAAAAAGATAACGGAGGGAGTGCACAGAAATTGCCACATTTGAAAGCAAGTTCTGCGCCTGTTACACCTAATTACTATTGTGCACAGGCTATCTTAGCCTACTTCTTTCGTAAAGCAAGGAGGATACACCACCAAACACGAAGGAACGCAGGTCTGTTTGCAATTTTCCGATTAAAAGAAGATTTATCAAATCAGTATTGCAGAAGGTATTTCCAGATCAGTATCAGCGTCGTCATTTACTCAAGTGGAACAAGGACAAGACAGAGTGGAATTATCAACAACACGCTAATTAAAATTATGTCGCTATCCAAATGGTTTGTCATATTTTATACGAAGTTAGAATAAATTCAATTATTTATCTAATGACATGATTGCCTTTTTGCTTGAGAAAAAACTCCGGGCAGATGGTGACTGTAGGAAAGCGTAGAGTTGGTTGTAAGCCACTTTATAGCTGACGGTGGTTGGATATTCAAAATAATACGATATGTGGTCGTAAATCTGGTAAACCATGAATCCTGTTCCGAAGAGTAGATGAACTGTCCAAATAATCTTCCGGATTATCGAACCAATTTTGTTCTTTGATGGTGTGACCAAATAACACAAACCCACAACGGATACTTCTTCTGCAAAGATTTCCATCCGACGTCTCACGACCTTAATCACAATACCAAAGGAGCTGGTTCTGTCGGGATGCTCTCTCTTCTCCAAGTCATCATCTGGTTCTCCAGATGGATTGGTCTGGTATCCATCAGTGATCGGATTAGTCTCGGAAATGCTCGAGCTTGATCTTAGTTCGATCTGACTTTCGGAAACATTTGATTTTTCTTTATTTTCGGTTTTCCATCATCTACATCGAGCTGAGGTGACGACATCTCGCCTTCGCGCATATATTCCACCGTGAATGGATGACTCATCTTGTAATATATTATGTCAGTGCCTTAGCACCATTCCTCTTGAAAATGGCACTTATGCACAGCCCAGCTAGCATAAGCAAGTAAATGAGATCTCTGCTATAATGTCAATAAAGTTTTTCAGTGATTGTCAGTGGTACGGAAGACTCGAGCTGCCAATTTTGTTTATCTAAATGGCGACTCCGTTAATTTCAATGAAACTAAATAATCAAAATGGCTCTGTTATTAATTCATTTGTGACAGTTGTTATTATTATAATAAAATAAATAATCCGAAATTGAAAACGCATCTGAATTTAGAATGGTCCTCGCATTAAATAGGCTACTTTCTGTTTTGTTTTCCAAATGTAACTGTTGGTGATACATATCCACAATATTCACCTTTCTGTTTTGTATGAGTATGTCCTAATGCATAGCTGGCATTCTCTTATAAGAGGCGTTGTTCATGTTTTGCAAAAAAAATAGAAAACGTCGCGTTGTTCAAAGAATTCTAGTTGCCTTCTCTGGGTTACTCTTTTGATAGCCCTCTGATTCGAAGGAGCTCTCGTGGATGAGCTGGTGCACTGCACTTGGCTTTCGAGTGGCGCCTTAGAAGCTTTGAGATTACAATTACGATCATAAAGCGATTCATCTTCCTGTTCTTGCCTTCTTTATTGGGTATTGGGCCAACTTCATCCAAATACTTTCCACACACGCATTGACCTGTAACTAAGCACATTATTAATTTGAATATTTATGACGGCTCATTCGGATATGGTGTATTCGATCGGGATGCTCTCTCTAAGCACGCGCAACGCCAATTGGCCAATTGGCCACGATGCTTTCAAATAATAGCTTCCCACTATTGAATATATCCCTGGCAGCAACTGAATGGTGTATTGTTAAGTGGATGATGCCTGTCTTGGTATAATTAGTTTGAAAGAAGAGATCTCTAATGTCTTTCGTTTCATTGTGATAACTGCGAGTAATTAATGCGGTAGAGGTAGACATATTTATCTTCAGTAATAAAATACATAGGGCGTTAAACATACATATTATTTATATAGATTATATATGGATATATATTCTCAAATGCGATATATGGACCCATATGTATTTGTTATATCATGTAAAACAAATTATTGACTGGCATAGCGCGTTTAAATATACACATTATGACATTATGCAGATATAGCCTACATTATATATATATTTTATTTTTACATAAATGTATCATATGTTATACATGTTCTAATACGATACGATATAGATTAACTTATATATGTTATTGATTGATAGAAGGACGCTGATGAAGAGCGAATGGAGTTGTCGTGTAATTGTGAACAGGCTGATGATATCGAGTTCCTGCACTATCTTCCACTTTACTCAGAATGGCTCCATTGGGTCTAATATTACCACATGATCCATCTGCTGGTTTAGTTGTCACAAACCATTTTGTTCCAAATATTCCAAGATTCAGCTCAGGGTTTACCAGCTTTTCAGACTTGTCCAGAAATGTAAATGTAAGACGAAACCAGACTAACTCAAGGTATCTCACTTGTTGCTCGGATATTAACTGAAGTCGATATTTTGATTATTCTTTTATTGCTGCAGTAATAAAATTGAAGCTGGCGTACTATGTACAGAATATCAGTTTCCATCATAATATTTTAACATCTTTTTAAAATTATACTAAATTTAGTCCAGGTAAAGTATACACGGATAGAAGTAAGCAAGCAACTGAGCCCAGCCAAAATAAGCGACACTCAAAGGAGCGTTATGTAGACAAAGTGTCGTCATATTTAAAAGACAAAGGCAAAGCTGGATCGATGAAAAGAATCATGGCTTAAAGGAAGCTGGATTGGTGAAGAGAATCATTTAGGCAGAAGCTGGATATGATAGAAATAAATATAATAAAATAAAGGCTGGATGTGATGAAAAGAATCATAACAAAGTAGAAGATGGGTGTGATAAATAGAATCATGCCAAATAGAAGTCAAATGTGATTTAAAGAATTCTTTTTTAAATGGAAGATGGAATGATGATGAGAATCATGATTAAATGGACGCTGGATTCATGAAAATAAGCCTGTTTACGTAGAAGTTGGATGCGATGAAAAAAAACCATACCAAAGTTTAAATGGAAGTTGGATTGATGACAAGAATCACGATTACGCAAAAGCTGGATTGAAGAAAAGAATTATGCTTACATGGAAGCTGGATGGATGAAAAATAATGCCATTTATTAATAATGCCGTTTAATTGGAAGTGGGAATGATGAAAAGATATTGGCTAAAGAGTTTCATGACGATTAAAATTCTTATATCCATCCCGCATTCATTTAAGCATGATTCTTTTCATCATTCCAGGTCCCAGTTTAGCAGAATAATCTTCGTCAATCCAGATTCTAAGCACGGTTATTTTCATCAATCCCGTCTATACTCAAATATGATTCTTTTCACCAATCCAGCTTCCAGTTAAATTAGAATCATTTCAACACTCCCGCATCGAGTACTACGTTACAAACATTATAGAGCAACGCGCGAAGCCAGCCTTCGAGAGAAAGGCAGTGTTATGCAACGAAAGTTACTTGTTGACAATGATCAACAAGGAGTATTTCAGCAGGATGGTGCGCGCTGTCGTACATAAGCTGTGACGATGAAGTGGCCAGACTACATACTCCCGTCACGCATAAAGCCGAAGGACTGGCCACAAAAATACTAGGCTAATCTCAATTTCAACAACGATAATCAATCTCTTGGCACCTCATTGAATCTCCCGCTCTTCCTCTATTAATTTTCCAATGCCAGAATCGTCTATATATTTTGCCAAAAAAAACATTTTACATGCCCCGTGCAGTGTGTACTTGACCCCATATTTTCTCACATCTTACTGTTTATGTAACGGGTGTGGAGGCGTTCTTATATAGATGACTGTCAAGGGCGCCAAATTACCTGATGACTCCCCTGATGTCTAAAACATTAGGTGTCATTCGATCATGTCGACGGTACTTCGGTATATCGTGTATGTTAGTTTTAAGTCGAGAAAAGGCTAAAAAGCATTGCGCTAGGTTTAGACAAGAGCAACAAGAATCTTGAAGAATGCAATTTATGCAACAATATTTTTCTTTAAACTTACCGAAAATGCCGCTCATAGGACAAGTGCCGCCTGGGACCGTTCTCCCCACTCGCCTCCCTCAATACGCATCCGCACGGTCTGAAAGTAACGGGATATCGTTAAACAGCATGGAACTACAGTAGCTCGTCTATCGTTGTACTTAGTGCACATGCCTCAAATTATCAGTATATCGAGGTATTGTCAACAATGCACTTGTCAGGACGGTAAATGCATTTCGCAATTGTTTGTTGGTGGGTTCCCATTAAGGTTTGACAGATAGGAGAGACCATTATCGTCTGTCGTATCTTTCATTGCATTGATAATATTGGATAGAGAATACATCATTGTCAGGGCCTTAGTAAGGGCAAATGTTAAATAATCATTCGAATGAAGATTATATATATATTTATTTATTCATTTATATTTATATCATTTTATATATACCATTTTATACACTCAATGAAACATTTATATAGCGCCTTTCAAAGGGCGCTCTGAGACATAACCTACGAAGCTTACGATGTTAAGATGTCAACACTTACAAATGCGTTACATAAGTTGGCAAAACAGTGCATAGTAAGCCGGTGGTGGGCCCATGCACAATTGTGGAACCAACCAGCCGATTCCCGTTGACAACTGACAGATGGCATGAATGTATATATATATATATATATATAGACTATTAAGTGCGCAGTAAATTTATTGATAGACCATTTGGCAGTGGTTCGCCAAAAGCTCACATGACCTACAGTGAGATCATATTGCGAGGCATTACAATACTTTAGAGATACACTATTTACAGTAGGTCCCTACAATACTTTAGACATACATTATTTAGGGTACAATACATTAGAAATACGTTATTTACTGCACTATACTGTTGAAGGCATCTCGTCAAGCATTAGCAACATGCTAATTCTATATTAAAATATAAATGTAATAGGCCTACACTCATCTGAACTTCTTTTTAAAGGGGCGCCGTAGAAAGGCTTGATACGTTACATTACAGTACAGTACATTAACTGAGAGCACACACTCCCTTGGTTAAACTTCACTTGTGTTTCCACACATAGATATGTATCGATCTATGGCTTCGATAGCAATTCAAAGAGGAAATATAGTTATAGAGTAATAAAAATCAGTAAAAATAATAAAAATCAAAAAAAATAATAATGAAAATAATAAAAATAATTTCTTTAAATAATAAAAATAATAATAAAATTAAAAATAGCAATAAAAATTAAAAATAACAATAAAAATAATAAAATTACTAAAAAATTAATAATAATAAAGATGATAATTATAATAAAATCTCCGAATATTTCATAATTTATATAATTAATGCAGTTTGAGCATTTAATATGTGGGAGGGTTTTTGTAGAATTGTAGCAATAGCAAGAAACAATGCATAATGGAAAACCACAAGTTTTAGGGGTGATAGTGGTTGATTATCTGTGAGTGAGCATAAACTTAGGAATTTTCGTATAATAAGCCAAAAACATGAGATTTGACACATTTAAACTGTACTGCTTAAGGAATTGTATGTAGGAATTGGAGTTTGAAGTTGGAGTTTAAGCAATTGTTAGAATGAATAGGATGTAAAATTGTAGGAAACAGAAATGTCAGGCATTGAAGCTGTTGTATATTGGAGTTTGGTGTTGGAGTTGGATGAATTGTTAAATTAAAGTGGCTGTAAAAAGTAGGTGAAACAAAAATTTGGTGCATTGAAGCTGTTGTGTATCGGAGTTTGGTGTAGATGTTTAAGGAATTCTTGAATTGCATAGCGGGATTAAAATGTATGAAAGGTTGAAATCGGTAGTTTGATGCATTGAAGCTCTTGTATAATGGAGTTTGATTTAGAAGCTTAGGAATTTGTTGAGTTGATGAAGATATGAAAGCATAGGTAAAGACCTATGTTCGGAGCCGTTGAAATGTTGCATCGAGCACACGGTGACTCCTGGAACTAACTTCACTCAATGACTTATTAGATGGCACCATTAGACAGGAAGAGATACCAATGAATATATTGCGAAGCCTTATGAATTGATTCATAAATTCGTTAATCTGGAAGGATTTTATTAGAGACTTTAGTAATAACACCAAAATGTATAGAAGACCAAGTGTGCCAACTCACAGGCTTTTACACGGTGGCGTATGTGTCTTGTTGTGTTTTCTTTCGCCAGGTGGCACTAGCATATATTGGTGTCGGCCTGACAGGTATTGGTATTATAGTCCAGGCACGAAACATTTTGACTTGAGCAATAATTGTTTCAGAAGCTTTCTAAACGGTATCCTGTTCAGAATTCATTGCTGAATAAGATACTGATAATCTCAAAAATTCGATGACAGCAAATGTACGGCTGCGTGCCAGGTGCCTCGAGATCGTGGATTTACTCCGGTGCGTACCGCGAGTGTGATTGTCCTCTACATTGTCATCAGCTCACATATCCATTTTCAACCTCAACAAGTCCTTTGTCAGAGCACTTTCTCAATTTCTCGGGGCTAAGGTATCAGCTTAAGGGACGAAATCTAACGATGTCTCAACTAAGCAAAGAACTCGTCTACCTGGATATCTTCTATTCTCAGCTGAGCTACGTCGACATACAAACATCTCCTGCCTACAATTTCCTCACAATGGTTTGTGACATTGACGGTACCTTGGGACTGATTCTCGGATGCACAATTCTCACAATTGTTGAATTTATCGAGTGTCTCGTCCAACTTTCCAAGGACATTGGGATTTCTGCAAGGTTCGCTTATGTTCAACGCCGTCGAAAGGTCAATCCGTGAGGAATATTAGGCGCAAAATCATTATTTTCACTTTTTTGGGTAAAGGGAGATACTAAATTGGAATTAATGGCATTTGTGGAAAACTGTTAATTGATATGAAAACATTGACGGCGTATTAATTTGTTGACTTAATTCAAGGACAAAGGATAGGCCCTATTGAAATTTATGAATGGTTGATTAAGTTGCAAAGCCGTCGAAAGGTCGATTCGTTAATAATATATGGCACAAGATATTAAGTTCGCGATTTGATGGAAATTTGAATACAAACATATAAAGAAGACAGGTAGCCTACGTAACTATTTCTGTTCCACAAAAACTTTAGCCAAACTCAACCGATTGCTCCCAAGAATACTTCTCAGCAGCGGAGGAAACCGAGCAAAAATTTAGGGATAATCCTATTAGCCAGAAATTAAGATAATTTGATTAGCCTTATGTGGCTTCACTAGGCTTTAGTCTGGATAGGAAGGTTCATGATTTTAGCATTTATGACTAATGTTCAGCAGAAGATAGTTATTGTGTTCTTTGAATGACTTCAAAGTGTAGTCTAGAATATGTTCCGAAGATTATTTGCTTTCATGTGTAATATGTGAGTTGATACGAGTTGGTTGCTTTAGACTTTAAGAAATCTGATGTTTAATGTTGAGGTCTGTGTTCTAGTTACTGATATGGAAATTGTCTGGTTTGTTGACAAGATTTGTAACTAAATAGTTGATAGATTGAAATGAACACTGCAAGATTTTATTAAGAGCAGCCATATTTTTGTTTTAATCTTGATTAGAAGAATCATAATCATTGCATTTTAGGATTTGCTCAGCAGGTCGTGGTATGGTACATTGTGTAAGATTGTAATGTGTCGACTTATAATAAAATATGCTCTAAAGATCATGTTTATTGAGGGAGACTTTTCGGTGCACAGAAAGATTTCCAGCTTAATGTTTTCTGAGAAGGACTCTAATAAGTGAAAAGTTATACTTTGTGATTTGCCGAGAAGTTTTGAAAGAATAACATTGCTGTGTGGAGTAAAATGATGCATTGATTTGATTTCTGGGAATGTTTAACAGACAGATAGGCTGTGTTATTTGAAACGAAGATTGCATTATTTGACTAGTATAGGTGATGGTCTATTGTCGTAGGCCTAACGTTTAGTATTTATTGGTTTGTGGTTTTGCATAAGGTTGCATAGTTAGGGTAATCAGTTAAGAGAAATGATTATATATTTTTATAGCTGTGATTGAAATGTTTGATCCTTAGAAGTCAACTTTAGAGGACTAAAATTTGACTTAAGTGAAGTCGAGAAGAATTGTGGTGACCATCGAATAGTGCACAGAATTACGTCACCATCGCTTCATCTATGGTTAATGCTAAATTAGTATACTGAAACTCCGTTTTCCTTAAAACAGACATAACCAAAATAGACCACCCCCGAGCCAATCAGTAAGCTATGACCCGTACTGTAACCAATATTTCCACAAAGCACTACCATAATCACTCATACCCTGGAGTCACTCCACTGACTCAAAACGCAAAAACGGATTGAATTTATAGTCATATCACTCACCTACAACACACTCCAATCAATCCTCACAGCCCACATATCTCCGTCAATAATTGTTCACGATTCAACCACATTGTCCAACTCGTTCCTGTTCCACTCTCACACTACTTTCAATTGTCTGATGGCCTTCTGAGCATGTGCTGGTGTCAGTCGTATTTGAATAAAACCCGGCAGTGGCAAACGTACAGGAGACACGAGCCCATGTACACCGAGCAAGTGAGGCCATTTCTCTGCTGTCCCGAAAGACACTGGACCTACTATCATGTGCTGTGGCCGATTAACAGTCCAGACCTCTTTCCAATTGATTATCACATCTGGAGCGTAACGTCGATTATCTGATTGAGGAGTAGCAGTAATTTGACAATATGGTCGACGACTGCGTCATTAAACAGTTGCGTCCACGTATGCGGTGGTATGTGGAGAACATGAAGGACATTTCGCTCTTGTATGTTGGAGACTTCCTCTTTCCGGTACATCATCTCAAAAGTTCATAAACTTGACAAACTTAAAAAAACGAAAAAGAAACGAAAAAACGGAACCATTATTTTGTGTTAATATGACTACAATGGTTATTCTCAAAACTGTCAGTCAAATGCTACACGATTTTACCGAATTATGACACTTCTTGTTGTGGTCTACCTTTCATTAGTACCTAGTGTATAAACATAAATAAGTGGATATCAAAATATAATAATGATTATCCAGTTTCAAAGTGCGAGTTATAATTACACCACCGTGAATGTCATGAAAGCATTTGACACCCTTCAAACATGAACTAACGACGACTCAGAAAGAGCCGATTAAAACTAATTGTCAATATTTTAGGCCTACATGGAAACGAAGCAGTTTGATATTGATTTATTTACAGCTGCAAACAACACGTTCGTTATGCAAAGAATTAATGAACTTTAAATACTGTTGTTCAAGAGTCATAATCTCCAAAATATCATTCATAATTCTCCAAAATAGTGAGAATAAAGTCATGCAACCTCTTCTTAACAAATCAATCTATCCACGGCGCTGCATTTTAGCGAACATTGCACAAGTGCCAATATCCCTGAACAGTTGAACAAGACATTGGATCAATTCAACAATTGTGAGAATTGTGCATCCGAGAATCAGTCCCAAGGCACCGCCAATGTCACAAACCATTGTGAGAAACTTGTAGGCAGGAGATGTTTGGATGTCGACGTAGCTCAGCTGAGAGTAGAAGATATCCAGGTAGACGAGTCCTTTGCTCAGTTTAGATATCGTCAGATTTCGTCCATTAAGCTGCGACCTTTGCCACATGTAAATGAGGAAATGTTCTGACAGAGGACTTGTCGAGATTGAATATGGATATGTCATCAGATGACACTGTAAGGGGCAATAACACTTGCTGGAGGCACCGGAAGAAATCCAAAATCTCACGGCTACAGGGGTACAGTAGTAGGTCTGCTGCAAACTGCATACGCCAACTGATCCTGAAACTAATTTCACCCAATGATTGATCAGACTGAATTCACAAAATAACTGTACATAATTGACATTACAGGTAACTTATGTTACCTGTTACAGATGCTTAGACGTCTGATTACTCGCTGGTTTTACCTGCATTTAGAGTTTTTTAAGTGGATAAATTGATTTTACTACAATTCACTTCAAATAATTGTTTTTTTGGTTTCCTTGTCAGTTGGTTGCAGAATTGGCAGAGCAATCAGCGACCTCCAGACTATCTTTCAAGGGAGACTTTTCTGGAATTTGATTTAGGAAAATCGTTTATAAGATCATCATAAATTATCTGCAAATCCTGCTCGAGTCTCTGATAATTGCCGTGGGCCCCTCGGCCTTTTCCATACCCAACTCTTGGTGGGTCTGGTTAATTCATCCCAGATCACTGCCAAGAAATTGTTCTTCTGTGTGTTTTTATTGATATAAAATAGATCAGGCCTACTCGCTACGTTGTTGCAAGTGGGAAGTATCTAATAGGATATCAGAATTAACTACTTTTCTACTCGTACTCTATTTAGTTGAAATGAGACGGTCTTAATGCATTCATAATATTACATGCATACTCACGCTAATGCACAGGTTTATCAATCACATGTGTGTTATGTCCTGGGGTCGAGGGGACAAATCCCCATCACATTCACAGAGTGGGGACCCGTTATACGTTTGTCTCCAACATTTCTTACCCCTTTCATTTGTTGCCCCCTCCCCTCACCTGTCAAACGAGATAGCCGCCTCTGCCATGGAAAGAAACACTTATGGAAACACAAAAAGAAAAAGGGAATATTCATGGATTTTACCTCAATCAGTCAAAGATACTTGATATAGCGCCCTTTCAAGATATCTACTCAGAGGGACTCCACATGTGTCCGCTCGATAGTCAGAAAGTTCGATAGTCCGAAGATTCTATACTCCGACATTAATTTAACAATAAGCTGGATTAAATGATGAAAAGAATGTGTACATCGGGAGCTGGATTGATATGTAAAGAAAAATCATGCCTAAATAAGAGCTGGATGAATGAAAAGATTGGTACAATCCAGCTTCTAACCAAACATAATTCTTTCATCAATCCAGTCACCATTAAAACCGTCATTTTATCACCTATCGACCGGACACCATGCAATCTTCGGACCATCAAACCTTCGGACTATAGAAACAGAACCGCTCCACATGGATATAATCCGTTAAGACAAGCTAAGCTATAAAGCTTATTGTTTTTCAACGATGACATCATTACATCAAATTTAACCAAAATCATAACACTTTCAAAATAATTTCAGATAGCCTACCTGCATACATACAGACAGACACTGTCACAAATTCTCTAATCTTGCTTGCTACCATGAGATTAGGCATAAGTTTAAAAGGTTCATTGCAAATTCATTACAATATGTCTATCTATGTTAATTTTATTAAGTTTAAGTTGAGAAGTAGGCCTACATAATATTTATAACCGTACCAGTGGACAGATCCGTGTCAAACATTATACATTTACATGTGGACTTTATGAATTTCATCATGCACCGTTGCGTGCACTTCATGTAAGTATAGTTTTCCGTAGGACTGCAATCACCGTACGGCGCAGGCAACATAGACAGCTATAAAGAAACGAACGAGACTTCAATCACATGAATTAATGTTATTATTAAACGGTCATTATTTTATAAATGGCCTTTTTCAGCCAGCTATTTAGGCAAACCTTAAAGGGTTTAAGTGGTTCAGAAGACATATCCTTTAATAATTTATAAAATTATGTGTTCCAGAGTTATTTTGTTTGGGGATAATTAAAAGAAACGCTTGCACTGTAGTTCATCCTTCCCAGTGATAATCTCATAAGCTTCGGTTTGATAACTTCTGCTTCAATTTCTCTCAAATGTTTTTGAATCTTTTCTGCATAGCTCAAACAGCCTCCAATCATTTCCAATCATTACGGTTGCTCTTCTTTGCACTTTCTCTAATAATTCCATGTCCCGTTTCTTGTATGCACGTATTCGAATTGCAGTCAAACCATAGAAGTGGTGATAGTTCTTGTTCTGTATCACTTTGACCTTTGGACTGTCACGTGACTGCCTGTGACGTCATCAATTGTCTTCTGTGACCTGTACTTTGTATCTAGGTCATGAGCCCTAGACTTTGTGGACTGGTCATACCTGATTTCCTTTGTTCACGGCCTTTCTAACCCTAATCTGGGAACCAGCGCAGGCCTAGCTGACTGGAGTGGAAACCAGTGCAGCACTCCTAATGAGTGAAGTAACCCTAGACGGTAGCCCAACAGACCAACACAACCCTAGAATGATGACAACACGCCCCCCTTAGCAATAGAAAATGGGGTCTGTGCCAATCCTAACAGCAGGTAACCTTTGCCCTGGGCATCTGGCGCCCTATCAGTAGCCATTGTATAAATCACCTGTCAACGGCATACCAATCATCCATTATTCTTCCAGCGCAGCCAATCATTATACTCTGCTTATATCAATGACCTTTGTCCATCCTATAGTAGTCGAATAAGTGCGTGTTCTGATACGATCTTTGACATGGAATTGACATATAATGACAGGTGTATTATTTTCGCGCTAAGTACAAGTGCTCTAACCCTAGATTGGCGGCGGCGGCCATATCATTAGGCAAGGAGGCTGTGCCAACCCTAAATTTCCATTCTTTTGAACTCATGATTAATAATAATAAAAATAATAATTATAAGCATAAAAATCTTTAAAGTTAACAATAAAAATAGTTAGACTAAAAAAATCTGAAAAAATAAATAAAATCAATAAAAATATAAATGAAAATAATAAAAATAATTTCTTTAAATAATAAAAATAATAATAAAATTAAAAATAGCAATAACAATTCAAAATAACAATAAAAATAATAAAATTACTAAAAATTAATAATAATAAAGATTTGATGTGTGGGATTCCTCCAACTACAACACCAAACTCCAATATACAACAGCCTCAATGCCTGACATTTTTGTTTTCTACATTTTTACATCCTATTCATTCTAACAATTGCTTAAACTTCAACTTCAAACTCCAATTCCTACATTCAATTCCTTAAGCAGTACAGTTTCAATATGTCAAATCTCAAGTTTTTCGCTTATTATACGAAAATCCCTAAATTTATGCATCACTCACAGATAATCAACCACTATCACCCCTTAAACTTGTGGTTTTCCATTATGCATTATTTCTTGCATTTGCTACATTTCTACAAAAACCCTCCCACATATCAAATGCTCAAACTGCATTAATTATATAAATTTTGAAATATTCAGATATTTTATTAATATTATCATCTTTATTATTATTAATTCTTAGTAATTTTATTATTTTATTGTTATTTTTAATTTTTATTGCTATTTTTAATTTTATTATTATTATTATTATTTAAAGAAATTATTTTTATTATTTTCATTATTATTTTTTTTAATTTTTATTATTTTTACTGATTTTTATTACTCTAACTATTTTTATTCTTTAATTTAAAGATTTTTATGCTTATAATTATTATTTTTATTATTATTAATCATAAGTTGAAAAGAATGGAAATTTAGGGTTGGCACAGCCTCCTTGCCTAATGATATGGTCGCCGCCGCCATTCTAGGGTTAGAACACTTGTATTTAGCGCGAAAATAATACATCTGTCATTATATGTCAATTCCATGTCCAAGATCGTATCAGAACACGCACTTACTCGACTACTATAAGATGGACAAAGGTCATTGAGATAAGCAGAGTAGAAAGATTGGCTGCGCTGGAAGAATAATGGATGATTGGTATGCCGTTGATAGGTGATGTATACAATGGCTACTGATAGGGCGCTAGATGCCCAGTGCAAAGGTTACCTGCTGTTAGGATTGGCACAGACCCCATTTTCTATTGCTAAGGGGGGTGTGTTGTCGTCATTCTAGGGTTGTGTTGGTCTGTTGGGCTACAGTCTAGGGTTACTTCACTCAATAGGAGTGCTGCACTGGCTTCCACTCCAGTCAGCTGGTTCCCAGATTAGGGTTAGAATGGCCGCACTGGTTCCCAGATTAGGGTTAGAATGGCCGGAAACAAAGGAAATCAGGTATGACTAGTCCACAAAGTCTAGGGCTCATGACCTAGATACAAAGTACAGGTCACGGAAGACAATTGATGACGTCACAGGCAGTCACGTGACAGTCCAAAGGTCAAAGACATACAGAACAAGAACTATCGCCACTACTAACCATTGATTTGAACAACCTCAGAATTGTAATCCAATCCTTGTCTCTGATTCTACTGTCCTTAATATACCAAAACTAGGGTTAGTCTTCTTAATAACTTCAGCACATTGCTTTGATGACGTTGTACTCTTGCGCAAAATCACAGCCAAATTCAGTTCTTCCTCACTATCTTTCAATATCGTATCCCTCGTTTTATAGGAACACTCGTTGCTTCTCTTCACTCGTGCATTTCTGAGCACTTTTCCAAATTGAAAATCATCTTCTTGTCTTGTGACCATCTGAACATTCTTCTTAAATCTTCTTGCGGTGGTTTTGTATCATCTATTAAATATAAATTCCAGAAGCATTGATCTAAATCACAAACAGCAATAATGGTCGAAGCACTGAGCCTTGTGGCACTCCACTTAACTACGTCACCCTACTAGAATATGATTGCAACGGACTATTTCGCTCCCTATCGGTGAAGCGCGTGGCAATCAGGCAAAAGGGTGTCAGATCGATAGTCGGAAGTTTCGATGGTCCGAAAATTAATGTCCGGTCGATAGTGACAAGGTTCGATAGTCCGAATATTCTATGCTCCTACATTGATCGGGTATTTATTAATTCATTTGCTACGAGAATTTGTATGGCGCCTCTTCGTGGGACTAGCACAAGGGCGTGTCACGACAAAAGGCTGTCATTCGCCCACATAATTCAGAATTTTGATCGGTGAAAATCATTCTTTCTTCAATCGAAGTTGTATTAGTTAAAGACAACCTTTGCTTAAATATGAGTTGGATTTGAGACTAGAAAACGTGCAAAATACACCATGTAGGCCTATTGATGTAAATAAAGTTTGCTGAAATAGAAGTTGATGCAATGAATGACATTTGCACCTACTTTTAGTGATGAATAGAATACCGTTTTAATGGAAGCGGGAATAGAATCCTTCCCAAATGGACGCAGGACTAATGAAACGATTTTAACGAGAAGCTGGATTGATGATAAGCATTGATTTCAACCATCCACCTGCTTTTATGGGTAAGAATCTGCTCATCATTTTGCTTCCATAAAAACCTACTATTATCATCAATCCGGCTTCTCATTACACCAGAATCTTTTCATCAATTCATTTTCCTATTAATAGCTTCTTATCGTTCCAGCTTCCATGTAAACGGAATCTTTTCATCAGGCCAGATTCCACTTAAAGTCTTTTCATGGTTCACAGACTATTGGTTCATCGATAAAAGATTATTGACATTCTTTCATCAATCCAGCTCCTAGTTAGACAGAATTCATTTTATCAATTCATCCTCTGGTTAAAATATCTTCATCACTCCCGCTTCCGTTGAAATGGCATTCTATTCAGCAATCCAGCTTCCAGCACGACGTGATTCCTTTCATCAATCCATTTTCCGCTTAAAAATTGGGCCTAATTCCCGTTTCCGTTTAGGCTAAATATTTTCATAATTGACGCTCTATTTAGACAGACTTCCTTTCATCACCCTAGTTTCTAGTTAAGCATGATTCTTTTAATTACTTCAATGCTTCAATGTAATCATAATACTTTTAATCACTCTAGATTCCATCTAAGCATGATACTTTCATCGAGCAATCAATCTGCCATCTTACAAAATTCTTTTCATCGGTCCAGCTAATTTTCCTGATCCCGCTTTCAGTTAAACATAATTCTTTTCATCTGTCAAGCTTCCATTTGAACACCATTCTTTCCATCAACAATTTGGTAAGGTGTTTTAAACTGTTCTTCTATATAAACTATTCTTTCTCGCAGAGAATAATTAATTACGCCAAAAACTAAGATTAGATTTTCCGTGTACATTATTTTTGGACTATCGAACCCTCGGGCTAGAAACTGTTTCTCGGACTATCGAACCTTCAGACTATAGACCCAGAACAGTGGTCATTCACTAAACCACGAAGCACTGTTGCTGCGAGGCGATGACTATGCCATCATAATGTTCAGGGATTCCACCCACTGTATATCATTGACTAATTGGCTCCCGAAATGGCGCTATAAATATTTTCAGTTACATTGCCAGTTACAAGTACAATTTTATCTACATTTCGAAGCCAAATGTTCAGTCGTGAATAGTGTTGACAAACGTTCTAAAAAAAGAATTAAGTTGTTTATCCTCGTGTCCTCTGGCATGCACTGGTAATAACCTGGAAAATTATCGGCTTAATGTTTGTTGCATTTTGATTAATTGAGCTCTTGGCTATTGTTTCGTCTCAGTTTTATATGGTCATAGAGCACCCTTTATTTCCGGTAGTTGAGTGACGTCTACTGTTTATTCTTAACAGTAGTAGGGGCTTATTACAACGCCAACTAATGAATGGGCGAAGAAAAACATTACAAAGTAGGAACCAATGTATTTTATAGAAGTAAACCTACATTTCTATGTGAAAAGGAAATTGATGTTGAGACGCCAGTTCCAACTTTGAATCCAACGGAGGTCATTACAGGTAAATCCTTTACATCATGTAATGCCACCTACAGAACATTAACACAATAGGGGTATGTTCTCAAAAGGGTCTCAGAAGTACAGGAGGTACCAATTAATTTTTATTATAATTTATAATACTATAATTGCACAGCGTGCATGCAACAAGCTATAGCAGCACTATCGCTATCGTAATCTCTAAACTTCTAAGGCGCCAATTGAAACCAAGCGCAGGGCACCAGTTTATTCACGAGCACTGCATCGAATCAGATGGGCCGTCCAAAGCAATTCAAGAAGTTTCAGAGTCCGATTTCTTGATAGTCAGAGGAAGAGGAATCGCTGGACGTTCAACTGAATCTAATAAAATAATTATAATCATGTTGATGCACCGACCTAAATGATGATGATGATGATGATGACGACGACGATGATGATTACTATATTGATGACCTATAATGATTTAAAACTCATTGAAAGCGATGTTGATCACGAAGTTTATTTTGATCACATTCAACACTTTGGTCATAATCGTCTAAATATCTCTGACCCAGTTATGGTCAGAGGTCATATCACAATAGTTTATAAAATAACCTTCGTACAAATTACACTAAGAGAAACAATGAATGTACAGATATTCTGAAAAGCATTCCTAAGCAAATTAAACATACCCTAAATCCAACACTCGGAGAATTGGTAACCAAACAATCAGATTGATTGACCCAAAACGCAAGGCGAAGTCCATAATTGGCTCCAGGTTGAGTCGTCACGTAGTTTGATGTAGCTGAATCACAAATAAGACAAAATAGCTAGCACTTTATTCTCACAAAAAATTAAACTTTTCTAACAATTTTGTAAGAACCAAACTTAAAAAATATATTTGTGGATCAATGCTTGCCGGTCAAGGAATATAACTATAACATTTAAGCTATTATAAAGTAGCCTACTGAGGTTAAGATTCGCAACAAGTTTTACAAATAAGCATCCTAGTAGTGAGTATGGCCTATCTTTATCTTTATCGTGTTGCAGCTACAGTAATCAATTACCCACGATAGTGTCTATCTGAATGCGCCTCTGAAGAAATTTGCGGTCAGTGTCTAATCAAAAATTAATATTCTCATGTGAAATAGTGTTATAGTACTACAATAAAATTTGTTGTTTTTATTAGAGATCATAGGACAATAGGAGTTTGAAAGCAATGACCAGACATGAACCATCTCTGAAATAGATCCTTGTTAATCAACGAATCAAAAATAGAAGTTCGAAATTGTCTTTATAGTCTAGGAGTTGGTTCATGTCCGGTGTGCACTTTTATGTACCCTCAGTTTGACTTTTGATCCAAGTTACCGACATGTAGGAGTGTATAATAAGTTTGGTCGCATGTTCCAAATATGATGCGTTTGGCCGTCATCTTGGAAACTGGCCGTAAAATGTAAAAATTTCTTCTTTTTGTTATATTTCATAAACTACTTGACCGATTGTAGTTATCTTGGGCTAGTTTTGTTCGTATTGACGAGGCAAACATTTTTACACTTTGGAACTCCTACATGTCGGCAACTTGGATCAAAAACGATTCGTTTCAGACATATTGTATCTTTTTATATTTTGATAATATTGCTAACAATTACAGAGCTAACATTGAAACAGAGGCACAGACTACCTGCAGTGCTCATCAGTAATCAGATTTTAGGACACATGTTATTGTGCAATATACAGTTCAAATAGACATAAATTTAAAGTCAGTATTCTATAAAGTAGGCTACGGTTCGACGGTTAGTATGGGTTGCTACATGAATCGTTCACACTACATTTGCAAAACTGACAACACTTGATCTTTAGTACTCGACATGCACAAGTTTTATCTCTATAGCGTTTTTGGCAAACGCACGGTTTTGGAAAGTCTTCAGGTTCAGGCTCACTATCCAGCATTTGAGAAATAAGTTGTCCGTCCTTCTCAACGTATCCATATGACAATGGGTCTAATTCTTGGACCGTTTGTAAGGCATTCATCCACTTGTAGCATTGCAAATAGCTTCGTTTTATATGCAGTCTAACTGTACTTGAAGTTGGTGCCAGATCTTGAAACCTTCTAATTTTCTTGTGGTGATACTAATAAAATCGCAATCCATCCATTGTATTCAAATCTGGACTCAGGGTGCAAACTAAATACATCTGAGCATGTCTTTCCATGTCTTCCGTTAGAGGTTGCTGGCCAAAATCCATGATAATCAGCAGTACAATGTACAATATCCGACATGTAGGAGTTACAAAAGTGAAAAAACGTTTGCCTCGTCAATACACACAAAACGAGCCAAAGATAACAACAATCGATCAAGTAGTTTTTGAGATATAACAAAAATAAGAAATTTTTACATTTTGCGGCAATTTTCCAAGATGGCGGCCAAACGCATCATATTTGGAACCTGTGAAAAAACTTTTTTGCACTCTTACATGTCGGTAACATGGATCAAAAGTTAAACTGAGGGTACATAAAAGTGCACACGGGACATAAACCAGCTGCTGCGCTATTTAGTATCAATTACAGGTAGCCCAAACATTGTTATGTGCTTACCTGGGTTGAATGAGTAGCAGTATCCCATTTCAGTAATTACCTTTTGAAATGTATCACTTAAATGGCAGCGTCGATTTCCGAAAGTACACTGAAATATATTAATTGCCCCTTGAAAATTAATTTGAATTACTATAACACATCAAAATAGGCTACGCGTTCTATGCAAAGTAATTAGCTACATACCTTAGTGGTGACATCGTGGAGTCCGTAGACTCGCCGTTAGAGGATTTACAGGGACTCGCAATCAACTGATGAATTTGAAATACTATAATGTTATACTACGAAGCGCTCAAGCGTACGCGATTCAAGATATAATTAGGTCCCTGTAGATTATGCGAAACATTTTTCGTAAATTATGCGAAAAATCGCATTATCGCATAATTGAAGAAACCACGGGTCTTATACTCCTCACCAATTACGTCGTCTGGTCGGCAAACCTATAAGCTATATATATATAATAGCTTGGACAATTCAATTATAATAGTTGACACTTACCGAAATTTCCGAACTTTATGCAATAATTTGTGAAACTTTCCATTTAGGATTTTTTGGCAAAAACCGCTAAATTATGCGAAATCTCATAAACGCATGAACCACGGAGCCCTAGATATAATACATTATTATGAGATTCAATAAATATGATCCTACCTCTAGCAGCGCATCGTCCAGTTTTGTAAGTATGATGTCGTAGACGAATCCCCAGTCCATATCCAGCTGTGAGAAGTTCCACGTTTGCCCTTCATTACTGAAATCGATATCAAACGCTGGCGGAACTTTCAGCGTAGCGTAGTCTCGAGATATCGGACCTTAAACATTTAAATTTCAAGCCAAACTTTAGCATGCGGATAAATATTAAAATTGTATCTACATGCAGCTAAGAAACTTATCTCTCTAAAATGACAAATTGAATGTCCGCAATGCCGCAGATTTGATCTTGAGCTAACAAATTAATAATCTACGATTAACTATTAATGTTATCATTATTACTATTATTTTTATTATTATTAATGTTTTTATAATCGTCAATATGAGTATTATTATTATTATTATTATTATTATTATTTAAATAACTATTATTATTGTTATTATTATTGTCATTGTTGTTTTTTTTAGTTCACATATAGTGTTATTCATCATTGGCATTGCCAACGGATCTGTCATCAGGCTATTTATTATTATTATAAATATTATTATTATTTTTTTTAGTGAAAATTAATGGCGATGTCGTCCGAAGTAATCGTGCTCGTTGGACTCCTGAGCAGCGAAAGTTCCCTTGAAAGCAACTGCGTTGTAGCGTTGAATAGTCATCGAGATGCGTTGGTAGAGGAAAGTCGTCTCCCTCTGCTCCGCAGTGACGGCACTCAGTTTGTGTCACAGTTCTGAAAGGAAGCTTCGGCCTTCGGATTTGATGGGGCCACAGGTTTGAATGCCACCGGTGTGAAGAGGTACGTGGAGGCTAGCTCGGCGTATTTCTGAGTTTTGAGGTTCGCCGCCCGCTCGGCCGATGCGCCCACTCTTTGTGACGTTTCTGGCAGATACGACGTTGCCATTGTATCTGAAACTGTCGCGTCCCATATCAAATACCGCCCCGCCCGCCATGGTATATGACTGGTCTTTTTTCATCAGATCGGGTCAAGCCCATCGGCTCTTTGACAGTGGGGATCGCTGCACTGATTAGATTCCTATAAATAAGGTCGTTCTGGGATGCGTGTCTAGGCCATATCAAACACCGCCCCGCCCCCCATTATTATTATAGTTATTATTATTATTATTGTTATTATTATTATTATTATCATTACTATAATTATGTCACATTTAGTGTTGTTCATCATTGGCATTGCCAACGGATCTGTCATCAGATTATTATTATTATTATTGTTATTATTATTATTATTATTATTGTTATTATCAATATTGGTTTTATTATCGTTATTATTATTATTATTTTTATTATTATTATTATTATTATTAATATTAATATTATTATTATTATTATTATTATTATCATCATCATCATCATCATCATCATCATAATTATAATCATCATCATCATTATTATTATTATTATTATTATTTTTTATTATTATTATTATTATTTCAAGTGAAAATTAAGGGCGATGTCGTCCGAAGTAACCGTTCTCGTTGGACTCCTGAGCAGCGAAAGTTCCCTTGAAAGCAACTGCGTTGTAGCGTTGAATAGTCATCGAGATGCGTTGGTAGAGGCATGTCGTCTCCCTCTGCTCCGCAGTGACGGCACTCGGTTTGTGTCTCAGTTCTGAAAGGAAGCTTTGACCTTCGGAATTGATGGGGCCACAGGTTTGAATGCCACCGGTGTGAAGACGTACGTGGAGCTTTGGCGTATTTATGAGTTTTGTGGTTCACCGCCCTTTTGGCCGCTGCGCTCTTTGTGACGTTTCTAGCAGATACGACATTGCCATTGTATCTGACACTGTCGCGTCCTATATCAAACACCGGCCCGCCCGCCATGGTATATGAGTGAGTCCGTCTTGTCTTTTTTTATCAGATCGGGTCAAGCCCATCGGCTCTTTGACAGTGGGGATCCCTGCACGGATTAGGCTCCTATATATAAGGTCGTTCATGGCCGCGTGTCTGGGCTAGCGTCCCAGACCCAGGCCACATGAGAGACTCTCTCGACCAGGGCAGCGCATGGGCAGCAATGAGGTAAACAGACGGGTAACCCAAAGATGTAACTCACAGCCACCCTCAGGGACTCATCGTCAAGTCTCAGACCTTGGTTGTAATCGGTAGGTCTAAGATCCAGTCACCTGCGTGTGGTGCTGACAGTGCTCTAAGACTTGCCCGATTCTGGAAATCAGGCGTTCTGGTGGCGAGGTGTGCCACTCCGAGCTCGATCAAAGGGCCGTCCCATCTTGATTGTTTGTGAGCCCAAGCTTCTTCTGGCTCCGGTACTCCGCTGGTTACCCTCCATTTGGCCTGAAGGGTCTCCAGGGTCTTTTTTGGGCTTTGCTCGAATCCCAGAAGGGCATTCTCTGCGAGAAGCAAGTTTACCAGAGCCGTAATGGCGGCTAGCAGAGATATTCCCATCTTCCAATTTAGATGCCTATTAGTATTAGTACGTCTATTATTGTTAACATGTTTTATTATTTTGAGAGGAAGAAGGAATGGATAACGTTGTCTCCGAGATATCAATTCTTGTACATGCATGCATATTATAAAAAAATACATAATAATTTAATTGCTTTTGTACTTTAGGCGGAAA
This sequence comes from Bimastos eiseni, assembly GCA_959347315.1. Lineage (NCBI taxonomy): Eukaryota > Metazoa > Annelida > Clitellata > Crassiclitellata > Lumbricidae > Bimastos > Bimastos eiseni. The sequence continues at coordinate 7,962,582 of OY365814.1, forward strand.
TCAATTGAACTTTAATTATTTACCAATTGACATGGCTGCTTTTTTGCTGATAAAAATTTCCGAGCAGATGGTTACTGTAGGAAAACGTAGAGATCGGTTGTAAGCCACTTTATAACTGACGGTGGTTGGATATTCCAAATAATACGATATGTGATCGTAGATCTGGTAAACCACGAATCCTGTTCCGAAGAGTAAAAGCAATGTCCAAATAATCTTCCGGATTATCGAACCAATCTTGTTCTTTGATGGTTTGACCAAATATGACAAACCCACAACGGATGCCTCTCCTGCGAAGATTTCCATCCGACGTCTTATTGCCATTCTTATCATACCAAAGGAATTAGTCTCGGGTATTCTCGTTCTCTTTTTTGACTTGAGCTGATGGTCGCACGAGTCCGAGTTTTCTTCATTATCTTTCAGATTTGCCTCATCTACATCAAGTTGAGTTGACAACATTTCGCCTTTCCGCATGTATTCAATCGTGAATGGATGACTCATCTTTCTACCGATTCTGTGAAAGCAATGCCTTAGAGCCGTAACATACATGTATTTAAGGAAAAGCACAACCTCTACACTTGAAAATGGCATTAATTCGCAGCCCAGTTACAGCAAAACTGTACGTCAATAATGAGAGTTCGGCTACTCTCATGAAGTTTTATTGCTGCTCTAATCAATTGTACGGAAGACTAGACATGCTAAGTTGGAGTTTTGCTGAGTGACTGCTGGAAATAATTAAAGAAAGATCCTCAGTGCCAGGAAGACAAAGTTGATAATGTACTCATTTACTGCTCAAATATTAAATGCTTTCTTTTATTTGGGTCCATTATGATAACATTAATTTTAGTATTTGTTTTGCATGGCTGCAATAATTAATAAATGAAGAGTAGTGTGCTAGGGAAGGCAACAAGGGGAAAGAAAAGATCGAACAGTTTGAGTGTCCTAGTTCCTCATCTAATTACGAATAGGAAAGCGAACGACATAAGGTAGTCACAAACAGAAGATTGAAGGAGACGCAATAATGTAATAAAAACTTGGGTAGTACTCAAATGATTTAATGTAAGCCTACTCCATTTTGTGTAACAATTCTATCATTGAATATGATTGCAGATGGTATGTTCTCTCTCTCGAAAACGAAAAACGGATGTCCAGCCTACAGCACTGGCAGCGATGAAATGTCCTCAAACAATAAAATGCATTATTTATCTACAAGCACTGTACAAACAATTTCCACTCTTAGCAAACTTATGTCAAATGCTTCGCTAGATGTCGTCTGTTTTGTTTCCACTGTCACCGCTTACAATTAAAGCCCATAACTTAAGATATTCCTCTTCTTCTGCATGATTCCATTATACGGTAGCGTACTTCATTAAATCACATCCACTATTAATTCGTCACACAGCGCATTTACCTATACTTGTTCATTAAGACTCACCCATGTGTCGTATATATATAAATTGATCTAACATGATCAAAGTGCATTGGCGGCTAACGCCACGCTGGCTATCTTGAATTGCCTAGGTGGAGCTTCAGCGTGTTGATGCGCCATTTTAAATGGAGCTTATTCTAGTCTGTGAAACCGATTTTCTGGAATGCTCCCATCAAGAGCTCCGTCTAATAAAAGGGGTTCGTCATCTGTATTTTACGTCTCTCCTACATTTTGGGTCGGAAATCCTCTGAACAGATATCTTGAATGGGCGTAATGATAGGCCTATTTATCTCATTGATTGATCCATGGATACTTCAACATAAAAGTTTCTCAATAATGATCAGAAGATCTTCGGCTGTAAACTCGTGAATAGTTGTTTGCTGGCAGACTAATTCTGTCGTCTGACAAGAGAGATCATTAATGTCTGTCGTTTCTTTTGTTTTATTGAGATCATTGCATGCGATGGCTGCATGTATAATACGGAAGTGGTGAACACCACTGTCAACTCTTCAAATGTGCAGCATTGCATCCGAGTGAATAATGTATGTGTATTTAAAAGCATACAGTGAGGTGGGCAGCCGAGTAAAGAACCCGATAGAGACGGGCTAACCACGCTAGGGGGATCGAAACGGACCTAGCGGACGTGGTCAAGACGGCTGGTGACGTATGCATCAACAGCAGCGTCATGCTATGGGTAGGTCCAACCAGAAACAGGCGACATTTAGCGAAGCATCGGAGCTCAGTTTGCTAAGAACCGCACTCGATGGAAAATCTCGAACCACAATTTTCTTCTCTGTCAGGGATTTGAACTGATGAAAATATATCATAAGCCAATGTGAGTGACAGATCATGACATTGCGTATCCTCGTCCAGGCCCTCGTCATTTCTCACCTGGACTATTGCAAACTCCATCCTCTCTGGGCTTCCTGCGTCAACCCTGGTTTACAACCTCTATCATCAGTCCTACACGCTGCTGCCCGCCTAATAAAAGGTCTTCGGCCTCGCGACCACATCACACTATCCATACAACATCTACGGTGGCTCCTCATACATACCCGTATTGCCTTCAAGATTTCCCTTCTCGTGTACCACATTCATAACGGAACCTCCACCTCGTGCATGACGTCCATGGTCGCCTCATGATCTGCCTCTACCTCAAGAGAACTCCGTTCGTCTACGCGGGGAGACTTTACCATACCTCGCACTAACAAAACGTTTGGGAACCGTGCATTCTCAGTCGCAGGACCCACAGAATGTAATAGTCTCCCGACTACAGTTCGTCACACCACAACCTTTGCACTTTTCAAGACAATACTGAAGACCTACTAATTCTCCATGATCTATGACTAAGAATGCAGCACATCGCTTTGTGCAAGACTTGTCATGTGAAAATGAATACTTGTATTATAGTATATAGAAGAATGGTAAACTGTAGGTGTAACAGTAATAGTAATAGCTATGATAATAATAACAATAATAATAATAACAACTATTATTATTACTATTACAATAGTCGAACAATTTAATTACTGTTTTCACAGCTGCACGAAATGGCCTGTGAAGGCAACTGCATTGAAGCGATGGATGCAAACTCACAATCGTTGGAACAAAGACCTGCGTCAGAAGTCGACCCAAGTCTTTGATAAAGTTCATTCCGTCGTTGTTGACTGGGCACATGGTCTCAAAGGCCAATGGAACAAAGTGATAGGTCACAGCGAGCTGGCTGTACTTGATGGTCTGCCTGATGGTTGCAACTTCCGCTGCAAAAAAAGCCCGTGTGCTCCTTCCGCATTGACTCGTGACCCGCATGGGCATGCGTGTGGCTCACATATGCGTGTCCCCAGACGGAGACTTACCGAAGTCCACATGAAGTGACTGGTAGGGCAAATTGCCAGTCTCCGGCATGCGTTGCTGCGGCTGAGTTGAATCGCGCCTGATGGTATGGGTTGGTTTGGGCACTGCTCAGCTCGGCGGCTGCCTTCTGCAGTAGCGGCTTGTCCCAGCTTGATTGTTTGTGTGCTGCATTGTCCAAACTCATCGTTTGGCTCTCGTTGCACCACCGATATTCCATCTTCTCAAGCAGTTCGTCGACGTCGGACCAGGTGTTGCCCAACATGGAGGACTACAGTGCTCGGGTGCTGAAAGCGGAAGCAATAAAGGTGGGAAGCACCAGCGAGGTCACTTGACGAATTCTTAATCGTCTCATCTTTACCGGTAATGATGCTTGAAGCCATTGGTCGCTCGACAGGGTGATGTTGAGAACTGTTTCTAAACCGCTCCGAAGAAGGGCGTCGAATTTGTCTAGCAGAGAGTGTCCCGTGCATGACCTGCATCTTAATTTAGATATCAGTTTCTGGGAACTGAGTGAACATCTGAGGAGAAGAAGAGCGTCAAGTTTGGCTCTTGTCTCTTGTCTGACTCTTGTCTGGTAACTGCTAAGGCCAGTTCCTTGCATCTACCCTCCAGACATGTCGTCAAGGCTTCGCTGGTGGACCGTGGTGCGCCCAGCAACCAGGCTTTTTTGAGCAAAATTTACACATAGTGCTTGAAGACATGGTCGGAAACTAGTCTTACTTGGCGATGGATGATCTAACATTAGTCTTGGTTGAGTCGAAGCCCTAGTTCCTCTCCTCGCTGTTCCGGCATTCTCACATCTGCCGCTACCGTTGTCACGACCTTAGGTTTTCAAAGACGCTAAAGAAAAGCATCGGAACTCAGGGGCTACGTGGAGGACGGTTAATGACGAATTGGATGGAGGATGGCTGGGGGCATCTGCGTTTTATACCTTCAAGGACTATCGAGATGCACTTAAGGAGCGACCGGTCGACAAAGTCATCCATGCGAATCGCCACGAAGACGAAATTCGACGAAAGAGGCTGAATCTATGCTCTTAGCTGTTCGTCCAGGGATAGCGGTCACTTTAGCGACGACGAGAATCCTCCAGCCGCCAGGGCAACTGGTTCCGACGCCCAATGAACCGAGGGCAGGGGTAAATGAGACGCTACGATATTAACGGACCGACGGCTGAGCAGGAATTTTATCCCCGGAGGCCTATGAACTCCTTTTGACGTTAATATCTCTTTAATCTCAATGGACCTCTAAGACACCATCAACGATGTACTAAATGTGACGCGAACTTCAGTGTAGGGGGACCGAAGGTTTCTATAGCGATTGGAACAAAATTGTAATTCTTCTCTAGCTCAGAATATTTTGTGTGTTTCCTTGTGGCTGCTATCTCCGCCGCTCCTCCAGCTGTGGAAGCTGTTTCGGGGATATAGGAAGCGGCCACTGTGTCCACCACAGTTGCGTCCCAAAGTAAGGTCCGCCCCCCACTCCACGGTATCAGGGTCTGCACGTCCGGTCTCTTTCCATCTAATCTGGAAAGACCTGACGGTTCCTTGACTGCTGGAATACCGGCTCTGTTGAGGCTGCGATGGATTAGGTCGTTGATATTACAGTGTCTTGCTTGACGGCCAAAACCCAATGAACAGGACAGGCCATGTGCGCCTCTGGCTGAGAAGAAGGCGCCGCAAGCTCAGGTGTGCGGCTCGCAGATGGCCATCCCTAATCGTAGGCCGACCGCCGCCCTCACGGTATCGTCTACCAGTCTGAGATCGCGATAAACGAGCGGGAGAGCGTATAGCCAATCCGAGGCGTGCGGTGACTGCAGGGCCCTTAGTCTCGCTTGGTCGTAGGGGTCCTGTAGCTTTTCTTCTAGTGCAGACAGAACCGCGTTTAACAGCGGTCTGTCAAAGTGGGCTTGTTTATGGCCTGGCGTCGTCGGGGCAGAAGCTTCGGTAAGTTGAAGCCAGGTAGACATCGCCGAGTCGCATGCTGAGTCCGATTTCACCGCTACTGATTCTAAGATGAGAGACTGGATCTGGAGAGTGCCCGCGGCTGAAGCCAAAAAGGCGGGAAGTGCCAGCGAGGACGCCCTCCTAATTCCCAGTCCTCCCATCCTGATCGGGAGAGTGGCCTGACCCCCCATTGGTCATCGGTCATCGAAATGTTGAAGATTCGCTCGATCCCTCCTCGCAGAAGATCGTCGTAAGCCCATAGACGCGGGTGGTCGTGGCAAAGGGTGCATCTCAATAAATGCATGAGTTTAGGCGAGCCGATCGAATGTCTAAGGATCAGTAGAGCGTCTTGTCTAGCGATTAGTTGCAACCTGTCGAGGGCAATTCCGAGGTCGGCCACACAGGTGTCGATGGCTGAAAGCAGGGCATCCGTCGGGGAGAGCGGAGCCCCTAGGAGCACGGCCGATGATGCATTGACTCGGGCGAACTGTCCTAGGAAGCCTTGACTACCGTCGTTGATATGGGCGTCGGAAGATATGAGTTCGAATATTTTGCGGTTGAGCGCGAGGCCAAGTTGCAGACATCCCTCTTCGATCGAGTTAACATCCGCTTCCACCACCTTAGGATCTCCGCCCAATGTGAGGTCGTCGAGGTATCCAAAGGCCAATGGTGAAAGCAGGTAATTAAGGATCGGCTGTAGCGGTAGGCAGAAAAGGAGAGGTCCCAAGGGATCGCCCTGTTGCGAACCTTCTTGCGATTGTATCGTGAATCTCCCGAATTTCAGAGATGTCGCCTCGGCGTAGGCAAGATGGCAATATGCGGATAAATCAGGAATGAGTTCGTCCACTGATGCGAGCATGAAATCTCGGTGCAAGCTATTGAAAGCGTTCGAAATGTCAAGCTTCACCATTATTGAATTCGTGTCCATGCTGGTCAGGAATCGTCTAGCGGCGTGGGTTGCCGCCTCGCAGCCTCCGGGAACGCCAACCCCCAGTTGTTTAGGGGTTAGGTACGGCGTGACACGTGGGACGGCGTATGCGTTGGCGCATTTAGATGCGAGTCGACGCCACACGTATCCAATGGCTATTGGCCTTAGACCACCACAGCTTTTACGGAGGGCGAAAAGAGTTCCTCCGAGTAAGATAGGCCGTACCTCTTGAGGGAAGATGCCGGCCAGTAGTAGATTGATAAGAGCAGTCGTCGCTCTCAGCAGCCCAGGTCCCGCGTCTGGATCTCCAATCAGTTCCGCCACATGTTGGGGGCGCAGCCCATCAGGGCCGCCCGATGACCCCGGGAAAGAGCGCATCGGGAAAGAGCGCATCATTGTGCGAATCTCCAGCTCTGTGGCCTGGAAGAGTGCGCTTGAGGTCGATCAAAGGATGGCTGGGCGGTCACGGTCATATTAGTACTATTATTATTTCTATTATTTTTATTATTATTATTATTATTATCAATATCATTATCATTATTAAAAAAGATATTATAAATACTAAATAAATAATAAATAAATAAATATAAATAAATAACAAATAAATAACTAATAAATAAATAATAAATAATAAATAAATAATAAGGTTATCAGTATATCGTGGTATTGTCAACAATGCACTTGTCAGGACGGTAAGTGTATTTTGCAATTGTTTGTTGGTGGGTTCCCATTAAGGTTTGACAGACAGGAGAGACCATTATCGTCTGTCGTATCTTTCATTGCATTGATAATATTGGATAGGGGAATACATCGTTGTCAGGGTCTTAGTAAGCGGCAAATGTTAAATAATCATTCGAATGAAGATTATATATATTTATTTATTTATTTATTCATTCATTTATATTTATATCATTTTACATATACCATTTTATAAACATAATGAAACATTTATATAACGCGCCTGCAAAGGGACATAACTGACGAAGCTTACGACGTTAAGATGTCAACACTAACAAATGCGTTACAAAAGTTGGCAAAATAGTGCATAGTAAGCCAGTGGTGGGCCCATGCACAATTGTGGAACCAACCAGCCGATTCCCGTTGACAACTGACAGATGGCATGAATGTATATATGTATATATATATATATATAGACTATTAAGTGCGCAGTAAATTTATTGATAGACCATTTGGCAGTGGTTCGCCAAAAGCTCACATGACCTACAGTGAGATCATATTGCGAGGCATTACAATACTTTAGAGATACACTATTTACAGTAGGCCCCTACAATACTTTAGACATACATTACTTACGGTACAATACTTTAGACATACATTATCTACGGTACAATACTGTTGAAGGCATCTCGCCAAGCATTAGCAACATGCTAATTCTACATTTAAATATAAATGTAATTGGCCTACACTCATCTGAACTTCTTTTTAAAGGGGCGCCGTAGAAGGCTTGATACGTTCCATTACAGTACAGTACATTACCTGAGAGCACACACTCCCTTGGTTAAACTTCATTTGTGTTTCCACACATAGATATGTATCGATCTATGGCTTCGATAGCAATTCATTTACTAAGTACTTTATTCCGCATAAACTACCGTCAACCTTTTCAGTTGTAACGAGCCTTCGCACAATGATCATCCATTAAGGACGTCGCAAAGAGGAAATATAGCGATCTATCAATATTTAATATGAATATAATAAGAAGCTCGATCATTAAGGCAGTAAGCCTAATAATATTAAAATTGTCGTGTTGTTTCAAACTGACAAGTCGCAACATGATTATAAGTACAGTATGAACCAATGATAACAGGGTAGTGTAGGAGAGGAATTTTGCTGTGGGCATCCATGCAAGGCCTTTATTACGATATACATCGAAAATTTATTTAACCAACGCCACAATAGGGATTAGTCAACCTTACAGGCAATACGGGCATCTAACTCTTTTCCCCAGCCCTGCTGCCCATTGTATTCCCAATTGATTACTAATGACTCAACTGGTGGATAATATTGCCACACGATCTTTTTGACTCTAGCCTTTCAAACGTTCATTCCTCAAAACTTTTATTGTACACGTTCAATATTCTCGCCAAACGACGGAGCCATTAGGCCTATATTTATTGATAGTAGTACTTCAAGTTCTGAGCAATGGCTGGAGCACATGAAGGCAGTGGAGGCATCTCTGTTGATGATCATTTATATTGTCGTAATGATATGTCTAAAATTATTCTGATAGATGAGTATTTACCAATGTGTCAGTTTTCGGGAATAAGGTTCATTTATAATATCAATTTGAAACTTATAATGTGGTACCAATGAGAGAGAAAACATTTTTTACTCCTGCTTTATCTTTTTCTATATCGTTTCATTCATCAGCATATTTTCTGAATAGTATACACAAAGCCTGTTTAGACACATCTCAAATCTTCTAGACGATTTTAAGCAAGCAAATTCCGTGGGTTCTCAATACCCAAAAATGTTTAATATCATTGAATAGCTGGACTAGACATTGGATCAATTCAACAATCGTTAGAATTGTGCATCCGACAATCAGTCCTAAGTCACTATGTCACAAGCCATTGTTATTATTATTACAGTAATTTTATATATATATATATATATATATAGCGCCCCTTCAAGTGTACCTGCTCAGAAGCGCTCCCAGCTCAACCCCGGCCGAACAGAGCAGTCTCAAGAGTACTAAGAAACAAGACAGACTGATTAATAGGCATTGTGAGAAAATCGTAGGCAGGAGATGTTTGGATGTCGACGTACCTCAACTGAGAGTAGAAGATATCCATGTTGACGAGGTCTTTGCTCAGTTTAGGCTTCGTCAGATTTCATCCGCTCAAGTGCGGCTTTTGTGACGTAATTTAGAAAATGCTCTGACAGAGGAGGACTTGTAGAGATTGAATATGGATATGTGATCAGATGGCTCTGTAGAGGACAATCACATTTGCTGGACGCACCGGAAGAAATCCACGATCTTCTGGCGCATGTCATACAGCCGTTGATTTGTTGCATCGAGCACACGGTGACTCCTGGAACTAACTTCACTCAATGACTTATTAGAAGGCACCAGGATACAGGAAGAGATACCAATGAATATATTGCGAAGCCTTGTGAATTGATACATAAATTCGTTAATCTGGAAGGATTTTATTAGATTTAAAAAAAACTGCATACGCCTATTGATCCTGAAACTAATTTCACCCAATGATTGATCAGACTGAATTCACAAAATAACTGTACATAATTGACATTACAGGTAACTTATGTTACCTGTTACAGATGCTTAGACGTCTGATTACTCGCTGGTTTTACCTGCATTTAGAGTTTTTTAAGTGGATAAATTGATTTTACTACAATTCACTTCAAATAATTGTTTTTTTGTTTGTTTTCTTGACAGTTGGTTGCAGAATTGGCAGAGCAGTCAGCGACCTGCAGACTATCTTTCAAGGGAGACTTTTCTGGAATTTGATTTAGGAAAATCGTTTATAAGACCATCATACATTATCTGCAAATCCTGCTCGAGTCTCTGATAATTGCCGTGGGCCCCTCGGCCTTTTCCATACCCAACTCTTGGTGGGTCTGGTTAATTCATCCCAGATCACTGCCAAGAAATTGTTCTTCTGTGTGTTTTTATTGATATAAAATAGATCAGGCCTACTCGCTACGTTGTTGCAAGTGGGAAGTATCTAATAGGATATCAGAATTAACTACTTTTCTACTCGTACTCTATTTAGTTGAAATGAGACGGTCTTAATGCATTCATAATATTACATGCATACTCACGCTAATGCACAGGTTTATCAATCACATGTGTGTTATGTCCAGCTTCTAACCAAACATAATTCTTTCATCAATCCAGTCACCATTAAAACCGTCATTTTATCACCTATCGACCGGACACCATGCAATCTTCGGACCATCAAACCTTCGGACTATAGAAACAGAACCGCTCCACATGGATATAATCCGTTAAAACAAGCTAAGCTATAAGGCTTATTGTTTTTCAACGATGACATCATTACATCAAATTCAACCAACATCATAAAACTTTCAAAATAATTTCAGATAGCCTACCTGCATACATACAGACAGACAGACACCCTCGCAAATTCTCTAATCTTGCTTGCTACCATGAGATTAGGCATAAGTTTAAAAGGTTCATTGCAAATTCATTACAATATGCCTATGTATGTTAATTTTATTAAGTTTAAGTTGAGAAGTAGGCCTACATAATATTAATAACCGTACCATAGGAGAGATCCGTGTCAAACAGTATACAATTACATGTGGACTTTATGAATTTTATCATGCAACGTTGCGTGCACTTCATGTAAGTATAGTTTTCCGTAGGACTGCAATCACCGTACGGCGCAGGCAATGTAGACAGCTATAAAGAAACGAACGAGACTTCAATCACATGAATTAATGTTATTATTAAACGGACATTATTTTATAAATGGCCTTTTTCAGCCAGCTATTTTTAGGCAAACCTTAAAGGGTTTAAGTGGCTCAGAAGACATCCTTCTACTTTAATCATTTATATAATTATGTGTTCCAGAGTTATTTTGTTTGGGGATAATTAAAAGAAACGCTTGCACTGTAGTTCATCCTTCCCAGTGATAATCTCATAAGCTTCGGTTTGATAACTTCTATTTCTATTTCTCTCAAATGTTTTTTAAACTTTTCTGCATAGCTGATTCATGCCGCTATAGAAGCAAACACGTTTTCTCACATCCAATTCGCCTGCGAACACTTAGCACGTATACCGTTTCGGTACTTAAAACTTTGAAACTTCACCTCTGTTGGTTCTTGCAACCCTAACCTCATTGTCCCACCAATAATTTTTCTGTGAAACACAACCCCTGTAAGCCATCGTCATTGAAATTTCTACACTATCGGCAAAACCACCAATCAATCTCAACTCTTGTATGCCATCGGTAAAACTATCGGCATTGAAATTTTAACAATACTTGTAAAACCGACGGCTTTGATACTTCAAAACTAACGGCAAAGTCAACGACAATGAAAACATTGAATCTCAACTCTTGTATCCCATCGGCACTGAAATGTTACCATTACCAGTAAAACCAACGGCATTGAAACTTCAACATTATGGGCAAAACCGTAATTTAATCTCAACTCTTGCACGCCATCGGCATTTGTTTCTCATACTCCAACCAACGTCTTTTCTTACTTATTTATCAACTGTATTTGTTTCTCATACCTTAACGAATGACTTTTTCATCAACTTACTTGCTTGCTTATCAAATGTATTTGTTCGATGTATTCCAACTATTGGGTTTCTTACTTACTTATCAATGGATTTTTCGCCATCGGCTTTCCTACTTACTCATTAAATGCCTTTGTTTGGAATATTCCACCGGTCAGGCTTTTCTCTTACTTATCAAATATTGCTATCGGTTTTCTTACTAACTTACTTACTTACCATCGGCATGTGTTTGACCGTATTTAAGCCATCGGCTTTTCTTACATTCCAACCACTGGTTTTCTTACTCACTTACTTAATCCAACAGTTCCTTCAACTCCAACACCAAACTCCAATACATAATAGTTTAAATGCTTCAAACTTCAATTCCGAACATAGGTCTATACCTATGCTTTCATATCTTCATCAACTCAACAAATTCCTAAGCTTCTAAATCAAACTCCATTATACAAGAGCTTCAATGCATCAAACTACCGATTTCAACCTTTCATACATTTTAATCCCCCTATGCAATTCAAGAATTCCTTAAACATCAACACCAAACTCCAATACACAACAGCTTCAATGCACCAAATTTTTGTTTCACCTACTTTTTACAGCCACTTTAATCTAACAATTCCTCCAACTCCAACTCCAACACCAAACTCCAATATACAACAGCTTCAATGCCTGAAATTTCTGTTTCCTACAATTTTACATCCAATTCATTCCACCAATTGCTTAAACTCCAACTTCAAACTCCAATTCCTACAGACAATTCCTTAAGCCGTACAGTTTCAATGTGTCAAATCTCAAGTTATTGGCTTATTATACGAAAATGCCTAAATTTATGCATCACTCACAGATAATCAACCACTATCACCCCTAAAACTTGTGGTTTTCCATTATGCATTGTTTCTTGCATTTGCTACAATTCTACAAAAACCCTCCCACATATCAAATATCAAATACTCAAACTGCATTAATTATATAAATTTTGAAATATTCAGAGATTTTATTAATATTATCATCTTTATTATTACTAATTTTTAGTAATTTTATTATTTTTATTGTTATTTTTAATTTTTATTGCTATTTTTAATTTTATTATTATTTTTATTACTTAAAAAAATTATTTTTATTATTTTCATTACTATTTTTATTGATTTTTATTATTTTTTATTTATTTTTATTACTCTAACTATTTTTATTTTCAAATTTAAAGATTTTTATGCTTATAATTCTTATTTTTATAATTATTAATCATAAGTTCAGAAGAATGGAAATTTAGGGTTGGCACAGCATCCTTGCCTAATGATATGGTCGCCGCCGTCATTCTAGGGTTAGAGCACTTGTATTTAGCGCGAAAATAATACACCTGTCATTATATGTCAATTCCATGTGATGAATAGAATACCGTTTTAATGGAAGCGGGAATAGAATCCTTCCCAAATGGACGCAGGACTAATGAAACGATCTCAACGAGAAGCTGGATTGATGATAAGCATTGATTTCAACCATCCACCTGCTTTTATGGGTAAGAATCTGCTCATCATTTCGCTTCCATAAAAACCTACTATTATCATCAATCCGGCTTCTCATTACACAAGAATCTTTTCATCAATTCATTTTCCTATTAATAGCTTCTTATCATTCCAGCTTCCATGTAAACGGAATCTTTTCATCAGGCCAGATTCCACTTAAAGTCTTTTCATGGTTCACAGACTATTGGTTCATCGATAAAAGATTATTGACATTCTTTCATCAATCCAGCTCCTAGTTAGACATAATTCATTTTATCAATTCATCCTCTGGTTAAAATATCTTCATCACTCCCGCTTCCGTTGAAATGGCATTCTATTCAGCAATCCAGCTTCCAGCACGACGTAATTCCTTTCATCAATCCATTTTCCGCTTAAAAATAGGGCCTAATTCCCGTTTCCGTTTAGGCTAAACATTTTCATAATTGACGCTCTATTTAGACAGACTTCCTTTCATCACCCTAGTTTCTAGTTAAGCATGATTCATTTAATTACTTCAATGCTTCAATGTAATCATAATACTTTTAATCACTCTAGATTCCATCTAAGCATGATTCCTTTCATCGAGCAATCAATCTGCCATCTTACAAAATTCTTTTAATCGGTCCAGCTAATTTTCCTGATCCCACTTTCAGTTAAACATAATTCTTTTCATCTGTCAATGATGATGATGACGATGATGATGATGACGACGACGATGATGATTACTATAATGATGACCAATAATGATTTTAAACTCATTGAAAGCGATGTTGATCACGAAGTGTATTTTGATCATATTCAACACTTTGGTCATAATCGTCTACATATCTCTGACCCAGTTATGGTCAGAGGTCATATCACAATAGTTTATAAAAATAACGTTCGTACAAATTACACTAAGAGAAACAACGAATGTACAGATGTTCTGAAAAGCATTCCTAAGCAAATTAAACATACCCTAAATCCAACACTCGGAGAATTGGTAACAAAACAATCAGATTGATTGACCCAAAACGCAAGGCGAAGTCCATAATTGGCTCCTGGTTGAGTCGTCACGTAGTTTGATGTAGCTGAATCGCAAATAAGACAAAATAGCTAGCACTTTATTCTTAAAAAACGAAACTTTTCTAACAATTTTGTAAGAACCAAACTTAAAAAATATATTTGTGGATCAATACTGGTCAAGGAATATAACTATAACATTTAAGTTATTATAAAGTAGCCTACTGAGGTTAAGATTCGCAACAAGTTTTACAAATAAGCATCCTAGTAGTGAGTATGGCCTATCTTTATCTTTATCGTGTTGCAGCTACAGTAATCAATTACCCACGATAGTGTCTATCTGAATGCGTCTCTGAAGAAATTTGCGTCACTGTCTAATCAAAAATTAATATTCTCATGTTAAATAGTGTTATAGTACTACAATAAAATTTGTTGTTTTTATTAGAGATCATAGGACAATAGGAGTCTAAAAGCAATGACCAGACATGAACTATCTCTGAAATAGATCCTTGTTAATCAACGAATCAAAAATAGAAGTTCGAAATTGTCTTTTTAGTCTAGGAGCTGGTTCATGTTCGGTGTGCACTTTTATGTACCCTCAGTTTGACTTTTGATCCAAGTTACCGACATGTAAGAGTGTTAAAAAAAGTTTGGTCACATCTTCCAAATATGATGCGTTTGGCCGCCATCTTGGAAAATGGCCGTAAAATGTAAAAATTTCTTATATTTTTGTTGTATCTCAAAAACTACTAGATCGATTGTAGTTATCTTGGGCTAGTTTTGTTCGTATTGACGAGGCAAACATTTCTACACTTTAGAACTCCTACATGTCGGCAACATGGATCAATAACGAGTCGTTTCAGACATTTTGTATTTTTTTTAAATTTTGATAATATTGCTAACAATTACAGAGCTAACATTGAAACAGAGGCACAGACTACATGCAGTCCTTATCAGTAATCAGTTTTAAGGACACATGTTATTGTGCAGTATACAGTTCAAATAGACATAAATTTAAAGTCAGTATTCTATAAAGTAGGCTACGGTTCGACGGTTAGTATGGGTTGCTACATGAATCGTTCACACTACATTTGCAAAACTGACAACACTTGATCTTTAGTACTCGACATGCACACGTTTTATCTCTAAAGCATTTTTGGCAAACGCATGGTTTTGGGAAGTCTTCAGGTTCAGGCTCACCATCCAGCATTTGAGAAATAAGTTGTCCGTCCTTCTCAACGTATCCATATGACAATGGATGTAATTCTTGGACCGTTTGTAAGGCATTCATCCACTTGTAGCATTGCAAATAGCTTCGTTTTATATGCAGTCTAACTGTACTTGAAGTTGGTGCCAGATCTTGAAACCTTCTAATTTTCTTGTGGTGATACTAATAAAATCGCAATTCATCCATTGCATTGAAGTCTGGACCCAGCGTGCAAACTAAATACATCTCAGCATGTCTTTCCATGTCTTCAGTTAGTGGTTGCAAATTTTTACATTTTGCGGCCATTTTTCAAGTGGCGGCCAAACGCATCATATTTAGAACATGTGACCAAACTTTTTTTACACTCTTACATGTCGGTAACATGGATCAAAAGTCAAACTGAGGGTACATAAAAGTGCACACGGGACATGAGCCAGCTCCTGCACTTTTAGTATCAATTACAGGTAGCCCAAACATTGTTCTGTGCTTACCTGGGTTGAATTACAGGTTCAACAGTATCCCATTTCAGTAACTACCTTTTGAAATGTATCACTTAAATGGCAGCGTCGATTTCCGAAAGTACACTGAAATATATTAATTGCCTGTTGAAAATTAATTTGAATTGCTATAACACATCAAAATAGGCTACGCATTCTATGCAAAGTAATTTGCTACATACCTTAGTAGTGACATCGTGGAGTCCGTCGACTCGCCGTTATAGGATTTACAGGGACTCGCAATCAACTGATGAATTTGAAATACTGAAATACTATAATGTTATACTACGAAGCGCTCAAGCGTACGCGATCCAATATATAATTAGGTCCCTGTAGATTATGCGAAACAATTTTTCGTAAATTATGCGAAAACTCGCATTATCGCATAATTGAAGAAACCACGGGTCTTATAGTCATCAGCAATTACGTCGTCTGATCGGCAAAGCAATCAGCCTGGACAATTCAATTATAATAGTTGACACTTACCGAAATTTCCGAACTTTATGCAATAATTTGTGAAACTTTCCATTTAGGATTTTTTGGAAAAAACCGCTAAATTATGCGAAATCTCATAAACGCATGAACCACGGAGCCCTAGATATAATACATTATTATGAGATTCAATAAATATGATCCTACCTCTAGCAGCGCATCGTCCAGTTTTGTAAGTATGATGTCGTAGACGAATCCCCAGTCCATATCCAGCTGTGAGAAGTTCCACGTTTGCCCTTCATTACTGAAATCGATATCAAACGCTGGCGGAACTTTCAGCGTAGCGTAGTCTCGAGATATCGGACCTTAAACATTTAAATTTCAAGCCAAACTTTAGCATGCGGATAAATATTAAAATTGTATCTACATGCAGCTAAGAAACTTATCTCTCTAAAATGACAAATTGAATGTCCGCAATGCCGCAGAGTATTTGATCCTGAGCTAACAAATTAATAATCTGCGATTAACTATTTATGTTATCATTATTACTATTGTTATTATTATTATTATTACTATTATTATTATTATTTTTTTTATCATTATTATTATTATTATTATATATATATATTATATTTATTATTATTATTATTATTATTATTATTATTATTCATCATTGGCATTGCCAACGGATCTGTCATCATGCTATCTGGGTCGCCGCTTGTCAGTGGACTGTAATCTTGACATGGTGCCCTGAAAAGCCACCGCATTGAAACGTTGGATCAATGCCGACAAGTTCTGGAAAAGGAAGTTTGTCTCTCGGGTGTCACCGGTAGTTGTCGAAAGTCGGCGTCCAGTCTCAGACAGAAAGGCGAGGCCCTCACTATTGACGGGACCGAAGGTTTCTATAGCGATTGGAACAAAAGTGTATTTCTTCTCTAGCTCAGAATATTTTGTGTGTTTCCTTGTGGCTGCTATCTCCGCCGCTCCTCCAGCTGTGGAAGCTGTTTCGAAGATATAGGAAGCGGCCACTGTGTCCACCACAGTTGCGTCCCAAAGTAAGGTCCGTCCCCCACTCCACGGTATCAGGGTCTGCCCGTCCGGTCTCTTTCCATCTAATCTGGAAAGACCTGACGGTTCCTTGACTGCTGGAATACCGGCTCTGTTGAGGCTGCGATGGATTAGGTCGTTGATATTACAGTGTCTTGCTTGACGGCCAAAACCCAATGAACAGGACAGGCCATGTGCGCCTCTGGCTGAGACGAAGGCGCCGCATGCGCAGGTGTGCGGCACACAGATGGCCACCCCTAAACGTAGGCCGACCGCCACCCTCACGGTATCGTCCTCCAGTCTGAGATCGCGAGAAACGAGCGGGAGAGCGTATAGCCAGTCCGAGGCGTGTGGTGACTGCAAGGCCCTTAGTCTCGCTTGGTCGTAGGGGTCCTGTAGCTTTTCTTCTAGTGCAGACAGAACCGCGTTTAACAGCGGTCTGTCAAAGTGGGCTTGTTTATGGCCTGGCGTCGTCGGGGCAGAAGCTTCGGTAAGTTGAAGCCAGGTAGACATCGCCGAGTCGCATGCTGAGTCCGATTTCACCGCTGCTGATTCTAAGATGAGGGACTGGATCTGGAGAGTGCCCGCGGCTGAAGCCAAAAAGGCGGGAAGTGCCAGCGAGGACGCCCTCCTAATTCCCAGTCCTCCCATCCTGATCGGGAGAGTGGCCTGACTCCATTGGTCATCGGTCATCGAATGTTGAAGATTCGCTCGATCCCTTCTCGCAGAAGATCGTCGTAAGCCCATAGACGCGGGTGGTCGTGGCAAAGGGTGCATCTCAATAAATGCATGAGTTTAGGCGAGCCGATCGAATGTCTAAGGATCAGTAGAGCGTCTTGTCTAGCGATTAGTTGCAACCTGTCGAGGGCAATTCCGAGGTCGGCCACACAGGTATCGATGGCTGAAAGCAGGGCATCCGTCGTGGAAAGCGGAGCCCCTAGGTGCACGGCCGATGATGCATTGACTCTGGCGAACTGTCCTAGTAAGCCTTGACTAACGTCGTTGATATGGGCGTCGGAAGATATGAGTTCGCATTTTTTGCGGTTGAGCGTGAGGCCTAGTTGCAGACATCCCTCTTCGATCGAGTTAACATCCGCCTCCACCACCTTAGGATCTCCGCCCAATGTGAGGTCGTCGAGGTATCCAAAGGCCAATGGTGAAAGCAGGTAATTAAGGATCGGCTGTATCGGTAGGCAGAAAAGGAGAGGTCCCAAGGGATCGCCCTGTTGCGAACCTTCTTGCGATTGTATCGTGAATCTCCCGAATTTCAGAGATGTCGCCTCGGCGTAGGCAAGATGGCAATATGCGGATAAATCAGGAATGAGTTCGTCCACTGATGCGAGCATGAAATCTCGGTGCAAGCTATTGAAAGCGTTCGAGATGTCAAGCTTCACCATTATTGAATTCGTGTCCATGCTGGTCAGGAATCGTCTAGCGGCGTGGGTTGCCGCCTCGCCGCCTCCGGGAACGCCAACTCCCAGTTGTTTAGGGGTTAGGTACGGCGTGACACGTGGGACGGCGTATGCGTTGGCGCATTTAGATGCGAGTCGACGCCACACGTATCCAATGGCTATTGGTCTTAGACCACCACAGCTTTTACGGAGGGCGAAAAGAGTAACTCCGAATAAGATGGGCCGTACCTCTTGAGGGCAGATGCCGGCCAGTAGTAGATTGATAAGAGCAGTCGTCGCTCTCAGCAGCCCAGTTCCCGCGTCTGGATCTCCAATCAGGTCCGCCACGTGTTGGGGGCGCAGCCCATCAGGGCCGCCGGACGACCCCATCGGGAAAGAGCGCATCATCGTGCGAATCTCGAGCCCTGTCATTATCATTATTATTATTAACATTGTTTTTATTATCGTTATCAATATTACTATTATTATTATTATTATTATTATTATTAATATTTCTATTATCATTATAATTATCACGATTATTGTCCTGATTATTATTTCTATTATTATTATTACTATTATTATTACTATTATTATTATTAACATTGTTTTTTTATCGTTATCATTATTACTATTTTTATTATTATTATTATTTCGATTATCATTATAATTATCATGATATTTATCTTTATTATTATTTTTATGATTTTTATTATAATTAATATTATTATTATCATTATTGTTCTTATTATCGTTATTATTAATAATATTATTATTTTTATTCTTATTATTTTCATTATAATTAACATTATCATTATTATTATTTTTATTATTATTAATATTATTATCATTATTATTAATTTAAGTGAAAATTAATGGCGATGTCGTCCGAAGTAACCCTGCTCGTTGGACTCAAAGCAGCGACAGTTCCTTTGAAAGCAACTGCGTA
This sequence comes from Bimastos eiseni, assembly GCA_959347315.1. Classification (NCBI taxonomy): domain Eukaryota; kingdom Metazoa; phylum Annelida; class Clitellata; order Crassiclitellata; family Lumbricidae; genus Bimastos; species Bimastos eiseni. The sequence goes on from OY365814.1 coordinate 7,982,014, forward strand.
GTAGTGTTGAATAGTCATCGAGATGCGTTGGTAGAGGAAAGTCGTCTCCCTCTGCTGCCCAGTGACGGCACTCAGCTTGTGTCCAAGTTCTGAAATGAAGCATTGGCCTTCGGAATTGATGAGGCCAAAGGCTTCGAATGCCACCGGTGTGAAGAGGTACGTGGAGGCTAGCTCGACGTATTTCTGAGTTTTGAGGTTCGCCGCCCTCTCGGCCGCTGCGCTCTTTGTGACGTTTCTGGCAGATACGACATTGCCATTGTATCTGATACTGTCGCGTTCCATATCAAACACCGCCCAGCCCGGTGCTCAGGTCAAGCCTCCAACGTCGAGCTTTGAACAATGACATCGCTCCCAAAAAAAAAGTTTGAAACCCTGGCATTTGATAGTTCTTTGAGATCGAGAAGCGATATTTGGCCAGACTGGATCCCTTATGCACCTTCACTAAATGTGCAAATATTAAGTCTCCAGCTCGATTCCTTATAAAATTACATTGATCTCAAGACAATGCTTTGAAACGCTTGAAAACGATTGTTTCTCGAAATGATGACGTAACATTTATACAATATTTATAGGCTCGAGCGTCGAGCTTCGAACAATGACATCGATTCCCATGAAAAAAGTTTGAAACATTGGCATTTGATCGTTATTTGAGATGGAGAAGCGATATTTGGCCAGATTCCACCCCTTATACACCTTTACTACATGTGCAAATATTAAGTCTGCAGCTCGTTTCCTTATAAAATTACATTGATCTCAAGACAATCCTTTGAAACGCTTGAAAACGATTGTCTTTAGAGATGATTACGTAATATTTATAAAAGCGGTAGTTCTTGGCGACAGCTCTGACTGGTGCACAAGCTAAGCCCCTAGCGTCGAGTTTCGAACAATGACATCAATTCCCATGGAAAAAGTTTGAAACCCTGGCATTTGATCGTTCTTTGAGATGGAGAAGCGATATTTAACCAGACTGGAGCCCTCATAGACCTTTACTAAATGTGCAAATATTTAGTCTGCAGCTTGTTTCCTTGTCAAATTACATCGGTCTCAAAACAATCCAATGAAACGTTTGAAAACGATTGTTTCTCGAAATGATGACGTAATATTTATACAAGCGATAGTTTTGGCGACAGCTCTGATGGGTGCACAGGCCAAGGCTCGATCGTCGAGCTTCTAACAAGGACATCGATTCCCATGACAAAAGTTTGAAACCTTGGCAATTGATCGTTCTTTGAGATGGAGAAGCGATATTCGATCAGTCTGGAGCCTTATGGGGCTTTACCATATTTGCAAATATTAAGACTGCAGCTAGTTGCCTAATCAAATTACATCGATTTCAAGACAATCCTATGAAACGCTTAAAAACGATTGTTTTTCGAGATGAAGACGTAATATTTATACAAGCGGTAGTTCTTGGCGACAGCTCTGACTGGTCCACAAATTAAGCTTCTAGCGTCGATCTTCGAACAATGACATCGATTCCCATAAAAAAAAGTTAGAAACCTTGGCAATTGATCGTTCTTTGAGATGGAGAAGCGATATTTGGCCAGACTGGACCACTTATGGACCTTTAATACATGTGCAAATATTAAGTCTGCAGGTCGTTTCCTTATCAAATTACATCGATCTCAAGACAATGCTATGAAACGCTATTAAACGATTGTCTTTAAAGATGATGACGTAGTATTTATTCAAGAGGTAGTTCTTGGCGACAGCTCTGATTGGTGCACGGTTAAGCCTTCAGCGTGGAGCTTCGAACAATGACATCGATTCCCATGAAAAAAGTTTGAAACCCTGGCATTTGATCGTTCTTTGAGATGGAGAAGCGATATTTGGCCAGATTGGAGCACCTATAGACCTTTACTACAATTGCAAATATTAAGTCTGCAGCTCGTGTCCTTAACAAATTACATCGATCTTAAAACAATCCCATGAAACGCTTTGAAACGATTGTTTCTCGAGATGACGACGTAATATTTAACCAAGCGGGAGTTCTTGGCGACAGCTCTGATTGGTGCACAGGTTAAGCCTGCAGAGCCGGGCTACGAACAATGACATCGATTCCCATGAAAAATGTTTCAATCCCTGGAATTAGATCGTTCTTTTGAGATGCAGAAGTGAAATTCGGTCAGTCTGGAGCCCCCATAGACCTTTTCTATATCTGCAAAAATTATATCTGACGCTCGTTTCCCCATCAAATCACATCGATCTCAAGACAATGCCATGAAGCGCTTTAAAACGATTCTTTCTCGAGATTATGACGTTGTATTTATACAATCAACAGTTCTTGGCGACAGCTCAGATCGTCGCAGAGGTTTAGCCTCCAGAGCCGGGCTTCGAACAATGACATTGATTCCCATGGAAAAAGTGTGAAACCCTGGCTTTTGATCGTTCTTTCAGATGGATATGCGATATTCGGTCACACTGGAGCCCGTACAAACCTTTACTATATTTGCAAATATTAAGCCTGCAACTCGTTGCCGAATCAAATTACATCGTTTTCAAGACATTGCTAAGAAACGTTTTAAAACGATTGTTTTTCGAGATGATGACGTAATATTTATGCAAGCGGCAGTTCTTGGCGACAGCTTTGATTGGTGCACAGGTTAAGCCTGCAGAGCCGGGCAGCGAACAATGACATGGATTCCCATGAAAAAAGTGTGATACACTGGCATTTGATCGTTCTTTAAGATGGAGAAGCGATATTCGGTCAGTCTGGAGCCCTTATAGGCCTTTACTATATTTGCAAATATTAAGCCTGCAGCTCGTTTTCCCATCAAATCACAAACGATTGCTTCTCGAGATGATGACGTAATATTTAAGCAAGCGGTAGTTCTTGGCGACAGCTCTGATTGGTGCACAGGTTAAGCCTGCAGAGCCGGGCTACGAACAATGACATCGATTCCCATGAAAAATGTTTCAATCCCTGGAATTAGATCGTTCTTTTGAGATGCAGAAATGAAATTTGGTCAGTCTGGAGCCCCCATAGACCTTTTCTATATGTGCAAATATTAAGCCTGCAGCTCGTTTTCCCATCAAATCACATCGATCTCAAGACAATGCTATGAAACGCTTTGAAACGATTGGTTCTCGAGATGATGACGAAATACTTATTCATGCGCTAGTTCTTACCGACAGCTCTGATTGGTGCACAAGTTAAGCCTGCAGAGCCATTACGAACAATGACATCGATTCCCATGATAAATGTTTGCAACCCTGGCATTTGATCGTTCTTTGAGATGGAGAAGCCATGTTCGGTCAGTCTGGAGCCCTTATTGAGCTTTTATTTATTTCCAAATATTAAGCCTGCAACTCGTTGCCTAATCAAATTACATCGAATTCAAGACATTGCTATGACACGCATTAAAACAATTGTCTTTAGAGATGATGACGTAATATTTATTCAAGCGGTAGTTCTTGGGGACAGGTCTGATTGGTGCACAGGCCAAAGCTCGAGCGTCGAGCTTCGAACAATGACATCGATTGCCATGAGAATAGTTTGAAACCCTGGCATTCGATCGTTCTTTGAGATGGAGACGCGATATTGAGCAAGACAATGCTCTGAAACGCTTTGAAACCATTGCTTCTGGAGATGTTGACGTAATGTTTATGCAAGCGGTAGTTCTTTGCGACAGCTCAGATCGTTGCACAGGTTAAGCCTCCAGAGCCAAGCTTCGCACAATGACATCGATTGCCATGAAAAATGTTTGAAACCCTGGCATGTGATCGTTCTTTAAGATGGAGAAGCGATATTTCGGTCAGTCTGGAGCCCTTATAAACCTTTACTATTTGTGCAAATATTAAGCCTGCAGCTCGTTTCTTCATCAAATCACATCGATCTCAAGACAAAGCTATGAAGCGCTCTTAAACGATTGTTTCTCGAGATGATGACGTTGTATTTACACAAGCGGCCGTCCTTGGGGTCAGCTCAGATCTTTGCACAGGTTAAGCCTCCAGAGCCTGGCTTCGCACAATGACATCGATTCCCATGAAAAAGTATGAAACCCTGGCATTAGATCGTTCTTTGAGATGGAGTAGCGATGTTCGCTCAGTCTGGAGCTTTACCATATTTGCAAATATTAAGCCTGCAGCTAGTTGCGTATTCAAATTACATCGATTTCATGACAATACCATGAAACGCTTTGAAACGATTGCTTCTCGAGATGATGACGTAATATTTAAGCAAGCGGTAGTTCTTGGCGACAGCTCTGATTGGTGCACAGGTTAAGCCTGCAGAGCCGGGCTACGAACAATGACATCGATTCCCATGAAAAATGTTTCAATCCCTGGAATTAGATCGTTCTTTTGAGATGCAGAAATGAAATTTGGTCAGTCTGGAGCCCCCATAGACCTTTTCTATATGTGCAAATATTAAGCCTGCAGCTCGTTTTCCCATCAAATCACATCGATCTCAAGACAATGCTATGAAACGCTTTGAAACGATTGGTTCTCGAGATGATGACGAAATACTTATTCATGCGCTAGTTCTTACCGACAGCTCTGATTGGTGCACAAGTTAAGCCTGCAGAGCCATTACGAACAATGACATCGATTCCCATGATAAATGTTTGAAACCCTGGCATTTGATCGTTCTTTGAGATGGAGAAGCCATGTTCGGTCAGTCTGGAGCCCTTATTGAGCTTTTTTTTATTTCCACATATTAAGCCTGCAACTCGTTGCCTAATCAAATTACATCGAATTCAAGACATTGCTATGACACGCATTAAAACAATTGTCTTTAGAGATGATGACGTAATATTTATTCAAGCGGTAGTTCTTGAAGACAGGTCTGATTGGTGCACAGGCTAAAGCTCGAGCGTCGAGCTTCGAACAATGACATCGATTGCCATGAGAATAGTTTGAAATCCTGGCATTCGATCGTTCTTTGAGATGGAGACGCGATATTGAGCAAGACAATGCTCTGAAACGCTTTGAAACCATTGCTTCTGGAGATGTTGACGTAATGTTTATGCAAGCGGTAGTTCTTTGCGACAGCTCAGATCGTTGCACAGGTTAAGCCTCCAGAGCCGGGCTTCGCACAATGACATCGATTGCCATGAAAAATGTTTGAAACCCTGGCATGTGATCGTTCTTTAAGATGGAGAAGCGATATTTCGGTCAGTCTGGAGCCCTTATAAACCTTTACTATTTGTGCAAATATTAAGCCTGCAGCTCGTTTCCTCATCAAATCACATCGATCTCAAGACAAAGCTATGAAGCGCTCTTAAACGATTGTTTCTCGAGATGATGACGTTGTATTTACACAAGCGGCCGTCCTTGGGGTCAGCTCAGATCTTTGCACAGGTTAAGCCTCCAGAGCCTGGCTTCGCACAATGACATCGATTCCCATGAAAAAGTATGAAACCCTGGCATTAGATCGTTCTTTGAGATGGAGTAGCGATGTTCGCTCAGTCTGGAGCTTTACCATATTTGCAAATATTAAGCCTGCAGCTAGTTGCGTATTCAAATTACATCGATTTCATGACAATACCATGAAACGCTTTGAAACGATTGCTTCTCGAGATGATGACGTAATATTTAAGCAAGCGGTAGTTCTTGGCGACAGCTCTGATTGGTGCACAGGTTAAGCCTGCAGAGCCGGGCTACGAACAATGACATCGATTCCCATGAAAAATGTTTCAATCCCTGGAATTAGATCGTTCTTTTGAGATGCAGAAATGAAATTTGGTCAGTCTGGAGCCCCCATAGACCTTTTCTATATGTGCAAATATTAAGCCTGCAGCTCGTTTTCCCATCAAATCACATCGATCTCAAGACAATGCTATGAAACGCTTTGAAACGATTGGTTCTCGAGATGATGACGAAATACTTATTCATGCGCTAGTTCTTACCGACAGCTCTGATTGGTGCACAAGATAAACCTGCAGAGCCATTACGAACAATGACATCGATTCCCATGATAAATGTTTGAAACCCTGGCATTTGATCGTTCTTTGAGATGGAGAAGCCATGTTCGGTCAGTCTGGAGCCCTTATTGAGCTTTTATTTATTTCCAAATATTAAGCCTGCAACTCGTTGCCTAATCAAATTACATCGAATTCAAGACATTGCTATGACACGCATTAAAACAATTGTCTTTAGAGATGATGACGTAATATTTATTCAAGCGGTAGTTCTTGGGGACAGGTCTGATTGGTGCACAGGCCAAAGCTCGAGCGTCGAGCTTCGAACAATGACATCGATTGCCATGAGAATAGTTTGAAATCCTGGCATTCGATCGTTATTTGAGATGGAGACGCGATATTGAGCAAGACAATGCTCTGAAACGCTTTGAAACCATTGCTTCTGGAGATGTTGACGTAATGTTTATGCAAGCGGTAGTTCTTTGCGACAGCTCAGATCGTTGCACAGGTTAAGCCTCCAGAGCCGGGCTTCGCACAATGACATCGATTGCCATGAAAAATGTTTGAAACCCTGGCATGTGATCGTTCTTTAAGATGGAGAAGCGATATTTCGGTCAGTCTGGAGCCCTTATAAACCTTTACTATTTGTGCAAATATTAAGCCTGCAGCTCGTTTCCTCATCAAATCACATCGATCTCAAGACAAAGCTATGAAGCGCTCTTAAACGATTGTTTCTCGAGATGATGACGTTGTATTTACACAAGCGGCCGTCCTTGGGGTCAGCTCAGATCTTTGCACAGGTTAAGCCTCCAGAGCCTGGCTTCGCACAATGACATCGATTCCCATGAAAAAGTATGAAACCCTGGCATTAGATCGTTCTTTGAGATGGAGAAGCGATGTTCGCTCAGTCTGGAGCTTTACCATATTTGCAAATATTAAGCCTGCAGCTAGTTGCCTATTCAAATTACATCGATTTCATGACAATACCATGAAACGCTTTGAAACGATTGTTTCTCGAGATGATGACGTAATATTTAAGCAAGCGGTAGTTCTTGGCGACAGCTCTGATTGGTGCACAGGTTAAGCCTGCAGAGCCGGGCTACGAACAATGACATCGATTCCCATGAAAAATGTTTCAATCCCTGAAATTAGATCGTTCTTTTGAGATGCAGAAATGAAATTTGGTCAGTCTGGAGCCCCCATAGACGTTTTCTATATCTGCAAAAATTATATTTGAAGCTCGTTTTCCCATCAAATCACATCGATCTCAAGACAATGCTATGTAGCGCTTTAAAACGATTCTTTCTCGAGATTATGACGTTGTATTTATACAATCAGCAGTTCTTGGCGACAGCTCAGATCGTCGCTGAGGTTAAGCCTCCAGAGCCGGGCTTCGAACAATGACATTGATTCCCATGGAAAAAGTGTGAAACCCTGGCGTTGTATCGTTCTTTGAGATGGAGAAGCGATATTCGGTCAGACTGGAGCCCGTACAAACCTTTACTATATTTGCTAATATCAAGCCTGCAACTCGTTGCAAAAACAAATTACATCGTTTTCAAGACATTGCTAAGAAACGTTTTAAAACGATTGTTTTTCGAGATGATGACGTAATATTTATGCAAGCGGCAGTTCTTGGCGACAGCTTTGATTGGTGCACAGGTTAAGCCTGAAGAGCCGGGCAGCGAACAATGACATGAATTCCCATGAAAAAAGTGTGATACACTGGCATTTGATCGTTCTTTAAGATGGAGAAGCGATATTCGGTCAGTCTGGAGCCCTTATAGGCCTTTACTATATTTGCAAATATTAAGCCTGCAGGTCGTTTCCCTATCAAGTCACATCGATATCCAGACAATGCTATCAAACGCTTAAAACGATTGTTTCTCAAGATGATGACGTAATATTTATGCAAGCGGCAGATCTTGGCGACAGCTCTGATTGGTGCACAGGTTAAGCCTGAAGAGCCGGGTAGCGAACAATGACATTGATTCCCATGATAAATGTATGATACCCTGGCATTTGATCGGTCTTTGGGTTGGAGAAACAATATTTGGCCAGACCGGTGCGCTTATGTACCTTTACCATATGTGTAAATATTAAGTCTGCAGCTCGTTTCCCCATTAAATCACATCGATCTCAAGACAATGCTATGAAACGCTTTGAAACGATTGGTTCTCGAGATGATGACGTAATATTTATGCAAGAGGTGGTTCTTGGCGACAGCTCTGATTGGTGTAGAGTTTAAACCTCCAGAGCCGGGCTTCGAACAATGACATCGATTGCCATGAAATAAGTTCGTTAATTTGGCATTTCATCATTCTTCGAGATGGAGAAGCGATATTTGGCAAAACTGGATCGCTTATCGACCTTTAATATATGTGCAAATAATAAGCCTGCAGCTCATTTCCTCATCAAATCACATCGATTTCAAGACAATGCTATGAAGCGCTTTAAAAGTACGAGATTTTCTCGAGATTATGACATTATATTTATACAATCAGCAGTTCTTGGCGACAGCTCAGATCGCTGCAAAGGTTAAGCCTTCAGAGCCGGGCTTCGAACAATGACATCGATTGCCATGAAAAATGTGTGATACCCTGGCATTTGATCGTTCTTTAAGATGGAGAATCGATATTCGGTCAGTCTGGAGCCCTTATAGGCCTTTACTATATTTGCAAATATTAAGCCTGCAGCTCGTTACTCCATCAAATCACATCGATCTCAAGACAATGCTATGAAACGCTTTGAAACGATTGGTTCTCGAGATGATGACGTAATATTTATGCAAGCGGCAGTCCTTGGCGACAGCTCAGATCGGTGCACAGGTTAAGCCTCCAGAGCCGGGCTTCGCACAATGACATCGATTGCCATGAAAAAAGTTTGAAACCCTGGCATTTGATCGTTCTTTAAGATGGAGAATCGATATTTCGGTCAGTCTGGAGCCCTTATAAACCTTTACTATTTGTGCAAATATTAAGCCTGCAGCTCGTTTCCTCATCAAATCACATCGATCTCAAGACAAAGCTATGAAGCGCTCTTAAACGATTGTTTCTCGAGATGATGACGTTGTATTTACACAAGCGGCCGTCCTTGGGGTCAGCTCAGATCTTTGCACAGGTTAAGCCTCCAGAGCCTGGCTTCGCACAATGACATCGATTCCCATGAAAAAGTATGAAACCCTGGCATTAGATCGTTCTTTGAGATGGAGAAGCGATGTTCGCTCAGTCTGGAGCTTTACCATATTTGCAAATATTAAGCCTGCAGCTAGTTGCCTATTCAAATTACATCGATTTCATGACAATACCATGAAACGCTTTGAAACGATTGTTTCTCGAGATGATGACGTAATATTTAAGCAAGCGGTAGTTCTTGGCGACAGCTCTGATTGGTGCACAGGTTAAGCCTGCAGAACCGGGCTACGAACAATGACATCGATTCCCATGAAAAATATTTCAATCCCTGAAATTAGATCGTTCTTTTGAGATGCAGAAATGAAATTTGGTCAGTCTGGAGCCCCCATAGACGTTTTCTATATCTGCAAAAATTATATTTGAAGCTCGTTTTCCCATCAAATCACATCGATCTCAAGACAATGCTATGTAGCGCTTTAAAACGATTCTTTCTCGAGATTATGACGTTGTATTTATACAATCAGCAGTTCTTGGCGACAGCTCAGATCGTCGCTGAGGTTAAGCCTCCAGAGCCGGGCTACGAACAATGACATTGATTCCCATGGAAAAAGTGTGAAACCCTGGCGTTGTATCGTCCTTTGAGATGGAGAAGCGATATTCGGTCAGACTGGAGCCCGTACAAACCTTTACTATATTTGCTAATATCAAGCCTGCAACTCGTTGCCAAAACAAATTACATCGTTTTCAAGACATTGCTAAGAAACGTTTTAAAACGATTGTTTTTCGAGATGATGACGTAATATTTATGCAAGCGGCAGTTCTTGGCGACAGCTTTGATTGGTGCACAGGTTAAGCCTGAAGAGCCGGGCAGCGAACAATGACATGGATTCCCATGAAAAAAGTGTGATACACTGGCATTTGATCGTTCTTTAAGATGGAGAAGCGATATTCGGTCAGTCTGGAGCCCTTATAGGCCTTTACTATATTTGCAAATATTAAGCCTGCAGGTCGTTTCCCTATCAAGTCACATCGATATCCAGACAATGCTATCAAACGCTTAAAACGATTGTTTCTCGAAATGATTACGTAATATTTATACAAGCGGCAGTTCTTGGCGACAGCTCAGATCGTTGCACAGGTTAAGCCTCAACAGCCGGGATTCGCACAATGACATCGATTCCCAGGAAAAACATGTGATACCCTGGCATTTGACCGTTCTTTGAGATGGAGAAGCGATATTCGGTCAGTCTTAAGCCCTTTTGGACCTTTGCTATATTTTCCCCATTAAAACCACGTCGATCTCAAGACAATGCTCTGAAACGCTTTGAAACGATTGCTTTTCGAGATGATGACGTAATTTTTATGCAAGCGGCAGTTCTTGGCGACAGCTCTGATTGGTGTAGAGGTTAAACCTCCATAGCCGGGTTTAGAACATTGACATCGATTGTCATGAAAACTAAGTGATACCCTGGCATTTGATCGTTCTTTGAGATGGAGAAGCGATATTCGGTCAGTCTGGAGCCCTAATAGGCCTTTACTATATTTGCAAATAATAAGCCTGGCTCTCGGTTCCCCATTAAAACCACGTCGATCTCAAGACAATGCTCTGAAACGCTTTGAAACCATTGTTTCTCGAGATGTTGACGTAATATTTAGGCAAGCGGTAGTTCTTTGCGACAGCTCTGATTGGTGCACAGTTTAGGCGTGCGGAGCCGGGTTACGAACAATGACATTGATTCCCATGAGAAAAGTGTGATACCCTGGCATCTGATCGTTCTTTGAGATGGAGAAGCGATATTCGGTCAGTCTGGAGCTCTTATAGACCTTTACTATATTTGCAAATATTTAGCCTGCATCTAGTTTCCCCATCAATTTACATCGATTTCAAGACAATGCTATGAAACGCTTTGAAACGATTCGTTCTCGATATGATGATGTAATATTTATTCAAGCGGCAGTTCCTGGCGACACCTCTTATTGGTGCACAGCTTGAGCTTGCAGAGCCATTACGAACAATGACATCGATTCCCATGACAAAAGTGTGAAACTCTGGCATTTGATCGTTTTTTGAGATGGAGAAGCGATGTTTGGCCAGACTGGTGCGCTAACGGACCTTTGCCATATGTGCAAATATTAAGTCTGCAGCTCGTTTCCCCATCAAATCACATCGATCTCAAGACAATTGTATGAAACGTTTTGAAACGATTGTTTCTCGAGATTATGACGTTATATTTATACAATCAGCAGTTCTTGCCGACAGCTCAGATCGTTGCAGAGGTTAAGCCTCCAGAGCCGGGCTTCGCACAAAGACATCGACTCCCATGAAAAAAGTGTGAAACCCTGGCTTTTGATCGTTCTTTGAGGTGGAGTAGTGATATTCGGTCACTCTGGAGCCCTTACAGACCTTCACTGTGTTTGCAAATATTAAGCCTGCAACTCGTTGCCTAATCAAATTACATTGATTTCAAGACATTGCTATGAAACGCATTTGAACGATTGTTTTTCGAGATGATGACGTTATATTTATGCAAGCGGCAGTTCTTGGCGACAGCTTTGATTGGTGCACAAGTTAAGCCTGCAGAGCCATTACGAACAGTGACATCGATTCCCATGATAAATGTGTGATACCCTGGCTTTTGATCGTTCTTTGAGATGGAGAAGTGATATTCGATCACTCTGGAGCCCATACAGACCTTCACTGTGTTTGCAAATTTTATGCCTGCAACTCGTTGCCTAATTAAATTACATTGATTTCAAAACATTGCTATGAAACGCTTTAAAACGATTGTTTTTCGAGATGAGGACGTAATATTTGTGCAAGCGGCTGTTCTTGGCGACAGCTCTGATTGTTGCACAAGTTAAGCCTCCAGAGCCATTACGAACAGTGACATCGATTCTCATGATAAATGTGTGATACCCTGGCATTTGATCGTTCTTTAAGATGGAGAAGCGATATTCGGTCAGTCTGGAGCAAATATTAGGCCTCCTGCTTGTTTCCCCATCAAATCACATCGATCTCAAGACAATGCTATGAAACGCTTTGAAACGATTGTTTCTCGAGATGATGACGTATTATTTATACAAGCGGCAGTTCTTGACGACAGCTCAGATCGTCGCAGAGGTTAAGCCTTCAGATCCGGACTTCGAACAATGACGTCGATTCCCATGATAAAAGTGTGAAACCCGGCATTTGATCGTTCTTTAAGATGGAGAATCGATATTCAGTCAGTCTGGAGCCCTTATAGACCTTTCCCATATTTGCAAATATTAAGCCTGCAGCTAGTTGCCTAATCAAATTACATTGATTTCGAGACAATCCTATCAAACGCTTTAAAACGATTGTTTCTCGAGATGATGACGTAATATTTACGAAAGCGGCAGTTCTTGGCGACAGCTCTTATTGGTGCACAGGTTAAGCCTGCAGAGCCATTACGAACAATGACATCGATTCCCATAATAAAAGTGTGAAACCCTGGCATTTGATCGTTCTTTGAGATGGAGAAGCGATGTTTGGCCAGACTGGTGCGCTAATGGACCTTCGTTATATGTGCAAATATTAAGCCTGCAGCTCATTTCCCCATCAAATCACATCGATCTCAAGACAATGCTATGAAACGCTTTGAAACGATTGTTTCTCGAGATGATGACGTAATATTTATGCAAGCGGCAGTTCATGGCGACAGCTCAGATCGTTGCACAGGTTAAGCCTCAAGAGCCCGGCTTCGCACAATGACATCGATTGCCATGAAAAATAAGTGATACCCTAGCATTTGATCGTTCTTTGAAATGGAGAAGCGATATTCGGTCAGTCTGGAACCCTTATAGGCCTTTACTATATTTGCAAATATTTAGCCTGCAGCTCGTTTTCCCATCAAATTACATCGATCTCAAGACAAGGCTATGAAACACTTTGAAACGATTGTTTCCCGAGATGATGACGTAATATTTATGCAAGCTGCAGTTCTTGGCGACAGCTCAGATCGTTGCACAGGTTAAGCCTCAACAGCCGGGTTTCGCACAATGACATCGATCCCCATGAAAAATGTGTGATACCCTGGCATCTGATCATTATTTGAGATGGAGAAGCGATATTCGGTCAGTTTGGAGCCCTTATAGGCCTTTACTATATTTACAAATAATAAGCCTGCAGCTCGTTTCCCCATTAAAGCCACGTCGATCTATGCAAGCGGTAGTTCTTGGCGACAGCTCTGATTGGTGCACAGTTTAGGCCTGCGGAGCCGGGGTGCGAACAATGACATTGATTCCCATGAGAAAAGTGCTATACCCTGGCATCTGATCGTTCTTTGAGCTGGAGAAGCGATATTCGGTCAGTCTGGAGCCCTTATAGGCCTTTTCTATATTTGCAAATATTAAGTCTGCAGCTCGTTTCCCCATTAAAACCACGTCGATCTCAAGACAATGCTCTGAAACGCTTTGAAACGATTGCTTTTCGAGATGATGACGTGATTTTTATGCAAGCGGCAGTTCTTGGCGACAGCTCTGATTGGTGTAGAGGTTAAACCTCCATAGCCGGGTTTCGAACATTGACATCGATAGCCATGAAAACTAAGTGATACCCTGGCATTTGATCGTTCTTTGAGATGGAGAAGCGATATTCGGTCAGTCTGGAGCCCTTATAGGCCTTTACTATTTTTGCAAATAATAAGCCTGGCTCTCGGTTCCCCATTAAAACCACGTCGATCTCAAGACAATGCTCTGAAACGCTTTGAAACCATTGTTTCTCGAGATGTTGACGTAATATTTAGGCAAGCGGTAGTTCTTTGCGACAGCTCTGATTGGTGCACAGTTTAGTCGTGCGGAGCCGGGTTACGAACAATGACATTGATTCCCATGAGAATAGTGTGATACCCTGGCATCTGATCGTTCTTTGAGATGGAGAAGCGATATTCGGTCAGTCTGGAGCTCTTATAGACCTTTACTATATTTGCAAATATTTAGCCTGTATCTCGTTTCCCCATCATTTTACATCGATTTCAAGACAATGCTATGAAACGCTTTGAAACGATTCGTTCTAGAGATGATGATGATGTAATATTTATGCAAGCGGCAGTTCCTGACGACAGCTCTTATTGGTGCACAGCTTGAGCTTGCAGAGCCATTACGAACAATGACATCGATTCCCATGACAAAGTGTGAAACCCTGGCATTTGATCGTTTTTTGAGATGGAGAAGCGATGTTTGGCCAGATTGGTGCGCTAACTGACCTTTGCTATGTGTGCAAATATTAAGTCTGCAGATCGTTTCCCCATCAAATCACATCGATCTCAAGACAATGCTATGAAACGTTTTCAAACGATTGTTTCTCGAGATGATGACGTTATATTTATGCAAGCGGCAGTTCTTGGCGACAGCTCTGATTGGTGCACAAGTTAAGCCTGTAGAGCCATTACGAACAGTGACATCGATTCCCCTGATAAATGTGTGATACCCTGGCATTTGATCGTTGTTTGGGATGGAGAAGCGATATTTGGCCAGACTGGTCCGCTTATGCACCATTACCATATGTGCAAATATTAGGCCTGCAGCTCGTTTCCCCATCAAATCACATCGATCTCAAGACAATGCTATGAAACGCTTTGAAACGATTGTTTCTCGAGATGATGACGTATTATTTATACAAGCGGCAGTTCTTGACGACAGCTCAGATCGTTGCAGAGGTTAAGCCTCCAGAGCCGGACTTCGAACAATGACGTCGATTCACATGATAAAAGTGTGAAACCCGGCATTTGATCGTTCTTTAAGATGGAGAATCGATATTCGGTCAGTCTGGAGCCCTTATAGACCTTTCCCATATTTGCAAATATTAAGCCTGCAGCCAGTTGCCTAATCAAATTACATTGATTTTGAAACAATGCTATCAAACGCTTTAAACGATTGTTTCTCGAGATGATGACGTAATATTTTGTGAAAGCGGCAGTTCTTGGCGACAGCTCTTATTGGTGCACAGGTTAAGCCTGCAGAGCCATTACGAACAATGACATCGATTCCCATAATAAAAGTGTGAAACCCTGGCATTTGATCGTTCTTTGAGATGGAGAAGCGATGTTTGGCCAGACTGGTGCGCTAATGGACCTTCGTTATATGTGCAAATATTAAGCCTGCAGCTCGTTTCCCCATCAAATCACATCGATCTCAAGACAATGCTATGAAACGCCTTGAAACGATTGTTTCTCGAGATGATGACGTAATATTAATGCAAGCGGCAGTTCATGGCGACAGCTCAGATCGTTGCACAGGTCAAGCCTCAAGAGCCGGGATTCGCACAATGACATCGATTCCCAGGAAAAACATGTGATACCCTGGCATTTGACCGTTCTTTGAGATGGAGAAGCGATATTCGGACAGTCTGCAGCCCTTTTGGACCTTTGCTATATTTTCCCCATTAAAACCACGTCGATCTCAAGACAATGCTCTGAACCGCTTTGAAACGATTGCTTTTCGAGATGATGACGTAATTTTTATGCAAGCGGCAGTTCTTGGCGACAGCTCTGATTGGTGTAGAGGTTAAACCTCCATAGCCGGGTTTCGAACATTGACATCGATTGCCATGAAAAATACGTGATACCCTAGCATTTGATCGTTCTTTGAGATGGAGAAGCGATATTCGGTCAGTCTGGAGCCCTTATAGGCCTTTACTATATTTGCAAGAAATGCGACTGCAGCTCTTTTCCCCATTAAAGCCACGTCGATCTCAGGACAATGGTCTGAAACGCTTTGAAACGATTGTTTCTCGAGGTGTTGACGTAATATTTATGCGAGCGGCAGTTCTTTGCGACAGCTCTGATTGGTGCACAGTTTAGGCCTGCAGAGCCGGGCAGCGAACAATGACATGGATTCCCATGAAAAAAGTGTGATACACTGGCATTTGATCGTTCTTTAAGATGGAGAAGCGATATTCGGTCAGTCTGGAGCCCTTATAGGCCTTTACTATATTTGCAAATATTAAGCCTGCAGGTCGTTTCCCTATCAAGTCACATCGATATCCAGACAATGCTATCAAACGCTTAAAACGATTGTTTCTCGAGATGATGACGTAATATTTATGCAAGCGGCAGATCTTGGCGACAGCTCTGATTGGTGCACAGGTTAAGCCTGAAGAGCCGGGTAGCGAACAATGACATTGATTCCCATGATAAATGTATGATACCCTGGCATTTGATCGGTCTTTGGGTTGGAGAAACAATATTTGGCCAGACCGGTGCGCTTATGTACCTTTACCATATGTGTAAATATTAAGTCTGCAGCTCGTCTCCCCATCAAATCACATCGATCTCAAGACAATGCTATGAAACGCTTGGAAACGATTGGTTCTCGAGATGATGACGTAATATTTATGCAAGAGGTGGTTCTTGGCGACAGCTCTGATTGGTGTAGAGGTTAAACCTCCAGAGCCGGGCTTCGAACAATGACATCGATTGCCATGAAAAAAGTTCGTTACTTTGGCATTTCATCGTTCTTCGAGATGGAGAAGCGATATTTGGCCAAACTGGATCGCTTATCGACCTTTAATATATGTGCAAATAATAAGCCTGCAGCTCATTTCCTCATCAAATCACATCGATTTCAATACAATGCTATGAAGCGCTTTAAAAGTACGAGATTTTCTCGAGATTATGACATTATATTTATACAATCAGCAGTTCTTGGCGACAGCTCAGATCGCTGCAAAGGTTAAGCCTTCAGAGCCGGGCTTCGAACAATGACATCGATTGCCATGAAAAATGTGTGATACCCTGGCGTTTGATCGTTCTTTAACATGGAGAAGCGATATTCGGTCAGTCTGGAGCCCTTATAGGCCTTTACTATATTTGCAAATATTAAGCCTGCAGCTCGTTTCTCCATCAAATCACATCGATCTCAATACAATGCTATGAAACGCTTTGAAACGATTGGTTCTCGAGATGATGACGTAATATTTATGCAAGCGGCAGTCCTTGGCGACAGCTCAGATCGGTGCACAGGTTAAGCCTCCAGAGCCGGGCATCGCACAATGACATCGATTGCCATGAAAAATGTTTGAAACCCTGGCATTTGATCGTTCTTTAAGATGGAGAATCGATATTTCGGTCAGTCTGGAGCCCTTATAAACCTTTACTATTTGTGCAAATATTAAGCCTGCAGCTCGTTTCCTCATCAAATCACATCGATCTCAAGACAAAGCTATGAAGCGCTCTTAAACGATTGTTTCTCGAGATGATGACGTTGTATTTACACAAGCGGCCGTCCTTGGGGTCAGCTCAGATCTTTGCACAGGTTAAGCCTCCAGAGCCTGGCTTCGCACAATGACATCGATTCCCATGAAAAAGTATGAAACCCTGGCATTAGATCGTTCTTTGAGATGGAGAAGCGATGTTCGCTCAGTCTGGAGATTTACCATATTTGCAAATATTAAGCCTGCAGCTAGTTGCGTATTCAAATTACATCGATTTCATGACAATACCATGAAACGCTTTGAAACGATTGTTTCTCGAGATGATGACGTAATATTTAAGCAAGCGGTAGTTCTTGGCGACAGCTCTGATTGGTGCACAGGTTAAGCCTGCAGAGCCGGGCTACGAACAATGACATCGATTCCCATGAAAAATGTTTCAATCCCTGGAATTAGATCGTTCTTTTGAGATGCAGAAATGAAATTTGGTCAGTCTGGAGCCCCCATAGACGTTTTCTATATCTGCAAAAATTATATTTGACGCTCGTTTTCCCATCAAATCACATCGATCTCAAGACAATGCTATGTAGCGCTTTAAAACCATTCTTTCTCGAGATTATGACGTTGTATTTATACAATCAGCAGTTCTTGGCGACAGCTCAGATCGTCGCTGAGGTTAAGCCTCCAGAGCCGGGCTTCGAACAATGACATTGATTCCCATGGAAAAAGTGTGAAACTCTGGCGTTGTATCGTTCTTTGTGATGGAGAAGCGATATTCGGTCAGACCGGAGCCCGTACAAACCTTTACTATATTTGCTAATATCAAGCCTGCAACTCGTTGCCAAAACAAATTACATCGTTTTCAAGACATTGCTAAGAAACGTTTTAAAACGATTGTTTTTCGAGATGATGACGTAACATTTATGCAAGAGGTGGTTCTTGGCGACAGCTCTGATTGGTGTAGAGGTTAAACCTCCAGAGCCGGGCTTCGAACATTGACATCGATTGCCATGAAAAAGTTTGAAACCCTGGCATTTGATCGTTCTTTAAAATGGAGAAGCGATATTCGGTCAGTCTGGAGCCCTTATAGACCTTTACTATATTTGCAAATATTAAGCCTGTAGCTCGTTTCCCCATCAAATTACATCGATTTCAAGACAATGCTATGAAGCGTTTTAAAACGATTGTTTCTCGAGATGATGACGTAATATTTATGCAAGCGGCTGTTCTAGGCGACAGCTCTGATTGGTGCACAGGTTAAGCCTCCAGAGCCATTACGAGCAGTGACATCGATTCCCATAATAAAAGTGTGAAACCCTGGCATTTTATCGTTCTTTGAGATGAAGAGGCGATATTCGGTCAGTGTGGAGCACTTATAGGCCTTTATCATATGTGCAAATATTAAGCCTGCAGCTTGTTTCCCCATCAAATCACATCGCTTTCAAGACAATGCTATGAAACGATTTGAAACGATTGTTTCTCGAGATGATGACGTAATATTTATACAAGCGGCAGTTCTTGGCGACAGCTCAGATCGTTGCACAGGTTAAGCCTCAACAGCCGGGATTCGCACAATGACATCGATTCCCAGGAAAAACATGTGATACCCTGGCATTTGACCGTTCTTTGAGATGGAGAAGCGATATTCGGTCAGTCTTAAGCCCTTTTGGACCTTTGCTATATTTTCCCCATTAAAACCACGTCGATCTCAAGACAATGCTCTGAAACGCTTTGAAACGATTGCTTTTCGAGATGATGACGTAATTTTTATGCAAGCGGCAGTTCTTGGCGACAGCTCTGATTGGTGTAGAGGTTAAACCTCCATAGCCGGGTTTCGAACATTGACATCGATTGTCATGAAAACTAAGTGATACCCTGGCATTTGATCGTTCTTTGAGATGGAGAAGCGATATTCGGTCAGTCTGGAGCCCTTATAGGCCTTTACTATATTTGCAAATAATAAGCCTGGCTCTCGGTTCCCCATTAAAACCACGTCGATCTCAAGACAATGCTCTGAAACGCTTTGAAACCATTGTTTCTCGAGATGTTGACGTAATATTTAGGCAAGCGGTAGTTCTTTGCGACAGCTCTGATTGGTGCACAGTTTAGGCGTGCGGAGCCGGGTTACGAACAATGACATTGATTCCCATGAGAAAAGTGTGATACCCTGGCATCAGATCGTTCTTTGAGATGGAGAAGCGATATTCGGTCAGTCTGGAGCTCTTATAGACCTTTACTATATTTGCAAATATTTAGCCTGCATCTAGTTTCCCCATCAATTTACATCGATTTCAAGACAATGCTATGAAACGCTTTGAAACGATTCGTTGTCGATATGATGATGTATTATTTATGCAAGCGGCAGTTCCTGGCGACACCTCTTATTGGTGCACAGCTTGAGCTTGCAGAGCCATTACGAACAATGACATCGATTCCCATGACAAAAGTGTGAAACTCTGGCATTTGATCGTTTTTTGAGATGGAGAAGCGATGTTTGGCCAGACTGGTGCGCTAACGGACCTTTGCTATATGTGCAAATATTAAGACTGCAGCTCGTTTCCCCATCAAATCACATCGATCTCAAGACAATTGTATGAAACGTTTTGAAACGATTGTTTCTCGAGATTATGACGTTGTATTTATACAATCAGCAGTTCTTGCCGACAGCTCAGATCGTTGCAGAGGTTAAGCCTCCAGAGCCGGGCTTCGCACAAAGACATCGACTCCCATGAAAAAAGTGTGAAACCCTGGCTTTTGATAGTTCTTTGAGGTGGAGTAGTGATATTCGGTCACTCTGGAGCCCTTACAGACCTTCACTGTGTTTGCAAATATTAAGCCTGCAACTCGTTGCCTAATCAAATTACATTGATTTCAAGACATTGCTATGAAACGCATTTGAACGATTGTTTTTCGAGATGATGACGTTATATTTATGCAAGCGGCAGTTCTTGGCGACAGCTTTGATTGGTGCACAAGTTAAGCCTGCAGAGCCATTACGAACAGTGACATCGAATCCCATGATAAATGTGTGATACCCTGGCTTTTGATCGTTCTTTGAGATGGAGAAGTGATATTCGATCACTCTGGAGCCCATACAGACCTTCACTGTGTTTGCAAATTTTATGCCTGCAACTCGTTGCCTAATTAAATTACATTGATTTCAAAACATTGCTATGAAACGCTTTAAAACGATTGTTTTTCGAGATGAGGACGTAATATTTGTGCAAGCGGCTGTTCTTGGCGACAGCTCTGATTGGTGCACAAGTTAAGCCTCCAGAGCCATTACGAACAGTGACATCGATTCTCATGATAAATGTGTGATACCCTGGCATTTGATCGTTCTTTAAGATGGAGAAGCGATATTCGGTCAGTCTGGAGCAAATATTAGGCCTCCTGCTTGTTTCCCCATCAAATCACATCGATCTCAAGACAATGCTATGAAACGCTTTGAAACGATTGTTTCTCGAGATGATGACGTATTATTTATACAAGCGGCAGTTCTTGACGACAGCTCAGATCGTCGCAGAGGTTAAGCCTTCAGATCCGGACTTCGAACAATGACGTCGATTCCCATGATAAAAGTGTGAAACCCGGCATTTGATCGTTCTTTAAGATGGAGAATCGATATTCAGTCAGTCTGGAGCCCTTATAGACCTTTCCCATATTTGCAAATATTAAGCCTGCAGCTAGTTGCCTAATCAAATTACATTGATTTCGAGACAATCCTATCAAACGCTTTAAAACGATTGTTTCTCGAGATGATGACGTAATATTTACGAAAGCGGCAGTTCTTGGCGACAGCTCTTATTGGTGCACAGGTTAAGCCTGCAGAGCCATTACGAACAATGACATCGATTCCCATAATAAAAGTGTGAAACCCTGGCATTTGATCGTTCTTTGAGATGGAGAAGCGATGTTTGGCCAGACTGGTGCGCTAATGGACCTTCGTTATATGTGCAAATATTAAGCCTGCAGCTCATTTCCCCATCAAATCACATCGATCTCAAGACAATGCTATGAAACGCTTTGAAACGATTGTTTCTCGAGATGATGACGTAATATTTATGCAAGCGGCAGTTCATGGCGACAGCTCAGATCGTTGCACAGGTTAAGCCTCAAGAGCCCGGCTTCGCACAATGACATCGATTGCCATGAAAAATAAGTGATACCCTAGCATTTGATCGTTCTTTGAAATGGAGAAGCGATATTCGGTCAGTCTGGAACCCTTATAGGCCTTTACTATATTTGCAAATATTTAGCCTGCAGCTCGTTTTCCCATCAAATTACATCGATCTCAAGACAAGGCTATGAAACACTTTGAAACGATTGTTTCTCGAGATGATGACGTAATATTTATGCAAGCGGCAGTTCATGGCGACAGCTCAGATCGTTGCACAGGTTAAGCCTCAAGAGCCCGGCTTCGCACAATGACATCGATTGCCATGAAAAATAAGTGATACCCTAGCATTTGATCGTTCTTTGAAATGGAGAAGCGATATTCGGTCAGTCTGGAACCCTTATAGGCCTTTACTATATTTGCAAATATTTAGCCTGCAGCTCGTTTTCCCATCAAATTACATCGATCTCAAGACAAGGCTATGAAACACTTTGAAACGATTGTTTCTCGAGATGATGACGTAATATTTATGCAAGCGGCAGTTCATGGCGACAGCTCAGATCGTTGCACAGGTTAAGCCTCAAGAGCCCGGCTTCGCACAATGACATCGATTGCCATGAAAAATAAGTGATACCCTAGCATTTGATCGTTCTTTGAAATGGAGAAGCGATATTCGGTCAGTCTGGAACCCTTATAGGCCTTTACTATATTTGCAAATATTTAGCCTGCAGCTCGTTTTCCCATCAAATTACATCGATCTCAAGGCAAGGCTATGAAACACTTTGAAACGATTGTTTCTCGAGATGATGACATAATATTTATGCAAGCTGCAGTTCTTGGCGACAGCTCAGATCGTTGCACAGGTTAAGCCTCAACAGCCGGGTTTCGCACAATGACATCGATCCCCATGAAAAATGTGTGATACCCTGGCATCTGATCATTATTTGAGATGGAGAAGCGATATTCGGTCAGTTTGGAGCCCTTATAGGCCTTTACTATATTTACAAATAATAAGCCTGCAGCTCGTTTCCCCATTAAAGCCACGTCGATCTATGCAAGCGGTAGTTCTTGGCGACAGCTCTGATTGGTGCACAGTTTAGGCCTGCGGAGCCGGTGTGCGAACAATGACATTGATTCCCATGAGAAAAGTGCTATACCCTGGCATCTGATCGTTCTTTGAGCTGGAGAAGCGATATTCGGTCAGTTTGGAGCCCTTATAGGCCTTTTCTATATTTGCAAATATTAAGTCTGCAGCTCGTTTCCCCATTAAAACCACGTCGATCTCAAGACAATGCTCTGAAACGCTTTGAAACGATTGCTTTTCGAGATGATGACGTAATTTTTATGCAAGCGGCAGTTCTTGGCGACAGCTCTGATTGGTGTAGAGGTTAGACCTCCATAGCCGGGTTTCGAACATTGACATCGATAGCCATGAAAACTAAGTGATACCCTGGCATTTGATCGTTCTTTGAGATGGAGAAGCGATATTCGGTCAGTCTGGAGCCCTTATAGGCCTTTACTATTTTGCAAATAATAAGCCTGGCTCTCGGTTCCCCATCAAATCACATCGATCTCAAGACAATGCTATGAAACGCTTTGAAACGATTGTTTCTCGAGATGATGACGTATTATTTATACAAGCGGCAGTTCTTGACGACAGCTCAGATCGTCGCAGAGGTTAAGCCTTCAGATCCGGACTTCGAACAATGACGTCGATTCCCATGATAAAAGTGTGAAACCCGGCATTTGATCGTTCTTTAAGATGGAGAATCGATATTCAGTCAGTCTGGAGCCCTTATAGACCTTTCCCATATTTGCAAATATTAAGCCTGCAGCTAGTTGCCTAATCAAATTACATTGATTTCGAGACAATCCTATCAAACGCTTTAAAACGATTGTTTCTCGAGATGATGACGTAATATTTACGAAAGCGGCAGTTCTTGGCGACAGCTCTTATTGGTGCACAGGTTAAGCCTGCAGAGCCATTACGAACAATGACATCGATTCCCATAATAAAAGTGTGAAACCCTGGCATTTGATCGTTCTTTGAGATGGAGAAGCGATGTTTGGCCAGACTGGTGCGCTAATGGACCTTCGTTATATGTGCAAATATTAAGCCTGCAGCTCATTTCCCCATCAAATCACATCGATCTCAAGACAATGCTATGAAACGCTTTGAAACGATTGTTTCTCGAGATGATGACGTAATATTTATGCAAGCGGCAGTTCATGGCGACAGCTCAGATCGTTGCACAGGTTAAGCCTCAAGAGCCCGGCTTCGCACAATGACATCGATTGCCATGAAAAATAAGTGATACCCTAGCATTTGATCGTTCTTTGAAATGGAGAAGCGATATTCGGTCAGTCTGGAACCCTTATAGGCCTTTACTATATTTGCAAATATTTAGCCTGCAGCTCGTTTTCCCATCAAATTACATCGATCTCAAGACAAGGCTATGAAACACTTTGAAACGATTGTTTCTCGAGATGATGACGTAATATTTATGCAAGCGGCAGTTCATGGCGACAGCTCAGATCGTTGCACAGGTTAAGCCTCAAGAGCCCGGCTTCGCACAATGACATCGATTGCCATGAAAAATAAGTGATACCCTAGCATTTGATCGTTCTTTGAAATGGAGAAGCGATATTCGGTCAGTCTGGAACCCTTATAGGCCTTTACTATATTTGCAAATATTTAGCCTGCAGCTCGTTTTCCCATCAAATTACATCGATCTCAAGACAAGGCTATGAAACACTTTGAAACGATTGTTTCTCGAGATGATGACGTAATATTTATGCAAGCGGCAGTTCATGGCGACAGCTCAGATCGTTGCACAGGTTAAGCCTCAAGAGCCCGGCTTCGCACAATGACATCGATTGCCATGAAAAATAAGTGATACCCTAGCATTTGATCGTTCTTTGAAATGGAGAAGCGATATTCGGTCAGTCTGGAACCCTTATAGGCCTTTACTATATTTGCAAATATTTAGCCTGCAGCTCGTTTTCCCATCAAATTACATCGATCTCAAGGCAAGGCTATGAAACACTTTGAAACGATTGTTTCTCGAGATGATGACATAATATTTATGCAAGCTGCAGTTCTTGGCGACAGCTCAGATCGTTGCACAGGTTAAGCCTCAACAGCCGGGTTTCGCACAATGACATCGATCCCCATGAAAAATGTGTGATACCCTGGCATCTGATCATTATTTGAGATGGAGAAGCGATATTCGGTCAGTTTGGAGCCCTTATAGGCCTTTACTATATTTACAAATAATAAGCCTGCAGCTCGTTTCCCCATTAAAGCCACGTCGATCTATGCAAGCGGTAGTTCTTGGCGACAGCTCTGATTGGTGCACAGTTTAGGCCTGCGGAGCCGGTGTGCGAACAATGACATTGATTCCCATGAGAAAAGTGCTATACCCTGGCATCTGATCGTTCTTTGAGCTGGAGAAGCGATATTCGGTCAGTTTGGAGCCCTTATAGGCCTTTTCTATATTTGCAAATATTAAGTCTGCAGCTCGTTTCCCCATTAAAACCACGTCGATCTCAAGACAATGCTCTGAAACGCTTTGAAACGATTGCTTTTCGAGATGATGACGTAATTTTTATGCAAGCGGCAGTTCTTGGCGACAGCTCTGATTGGTGTAGAGGTTAGACCTCCATAGCCGGGTTTCGAACATTGACATCGATAGCCATGAAAACTAAGTGATACCCTGGCATTTGATCGTTCTTTGAGATGGAGAAGCGATATTCGGTCAGTCTGGAGCCCTTATAGGCCTTTACTATTTTGCAAATAATAAGCCTGGCTCTCGGTTCCCCATTAAAACCACGTCGATCTCAAGACAATGCTCTGAAACGCTTTGAAACCATTGTTTCTCGAGATGTTGACGTAATATTTAGGCAAGCGGTAGTTCTTTGCGACAGCTCTTATTGGTGCACAGCTTGAGCTTGCAGAGCCATTACGAACAATGACATCGATTCCCATGACAAAGTGTGAAACCCTGGCATTTGATCGTTTTTTGAGATGGAGAAGCGATGTTTGGCCAGACTGGTGCGCTAACGGACCTTTGCTATGTGTGCAAATATTAAGTCTGCAGCTCGTTTCCCCATCAAATCACATCGATCTCAAGACAATGCTATGAAACGTTTTGAAACGATTGTTTCTCGAGATGATGACGTTATATTTATGCAAGCGGCAGTTCTTGGCGACAGCTCTGATTGGTGCACAAGTTAAGCCTGTAGAGCCATTACGAACAGTGACATCGATTCCCATGATAAATGTGTGATACCCTGGCATTTGATCGTTGTTTGGGATGGAGAAGCGATATTTGGCCAGACTGGTCCGCTTATGCACCATTACCATATGTGCAAATATTAGGCCTGCAGCTCGTTTCCCCATCAAGTCACTACGATCTCAAGACAATGCTATGAAACGCTTTGAAACGATTGTTTCTCGAGATGATGACGTAATATTTATGCAAGCGGCAGTTCTTGGCGACAGCTCAGATCGTTGCAGAGGTTAAGCCTCCAGAGCCGGTCTTCGAACAATGACGTCGATTCCCATGAAAAAAGTGTGGGAAACCCTGGCTTTTGATCGTTCTTTGAGATGGAGAAGTGATATTCGATCACTCTGGAGCCCTTACAGACCTTCACTGTGTTTGCAAATTTTAAGCCTGCAACTCGTTGCCTAATCAAATTACATTGTTTTCAAGACATCGCTATGAAACGCTTTAAAACGATTGTTTTTCGAGATGAGGACGTAATATTTGTGCAAGCGGCTGTTCTTGGCGACAGCTCTGATTTGTGCACAAGTTAAGCCTCCAGAGCCATTACGAACAGTGACATCGATTCTCATGATAAATGTGTGATACCCTGGCATTTGATCGTTCTTTAAGATGGAGAAGCGATATTCGGTCAGTCTGGAGCAAATATTAGGCCTCCTGCTTGTTTCCCCATCAAATCACATCGATCTCAAGACAATGCTATGAAACGCTTTGAAACGATTGTTTCTCGAGATGATGACGTATTATTTATACAAGCGGCAGTTCTTGACGACAGCTCAGATCGTTGCAGAGGTTAAGCCTCCAGAGCCGGACTTCGAACAATGACGTCGATTCACATGATAAAAGTGTGAAACCCGGCATTTGATCGTTCTTTAAGATGGAGAATCGATATTCGGTCAGTCTGGAGCCCTTATAGACCTTTCCCATATTTGCAAATATTAAGCCTGCAGCTAGTTGCCTAATCAAATTACATTGATTTTGAAACAATGCTATCAAACGCTTTAAACGATTGTTTCTCGAGATGATGACGTAATATTTTGTGAAAGCGGCAGTTCTTGGCGACAGCTCTTATTGGTGCACAGGTTAAGCCTGCAGAGCCATTACGAACAATGACATCGATTCCCATAATAAAAGTGTGAAACCCTGGCATTTGATCGTTCTTTGAGATGGAGAAGCGATGTTTGGCCAGACTGGTGCGCTAATGGACCTTCGTTATATGTGCAAATATTAAGCCTGCAGCTCGTTTCCCCATCAAATCACATCGATCTCAAGACAATGCTATGAAACGCCTTGAAACGATTGTTTCTCGAGATGATGACGTAATATTTATGCAAGCGGCAGTTCATGGCGACAGCTCAGATCGTTGCACAGGTTAAGCCTCAAGAGCCGGGATTCGCACAATGACATCGATTCCCAGGAAAAACATGTGATACCCTGGCATTTGACCGTTCTTTGAGATGGAGAGAAGCGATATTCGGACAGTCTGCAGCCCTTTTGGACCTTGCTATATTTTCCCCATTAAAACCACGTCGATCTCAAGACAATGCTCTGAAACGCTTTGAAACGATTGCTTTTCGAGATGATGACGTAATTTTTATGCAAGCGGCAGTTCTTGGCGACAGCTCTGATTGGTGTAGAGGTTAAACCTCCATAGCCGGGTTTCGAACATTGACATTGATTCCCATGAGAAAAGTGTGATACCCTGGCATTAGATCGTTCTTTGAGCTGGAGTAGCGATATTCGGTCAGTCTGGAGCCCGTATAGACCTTTACTGTGTTTGCAAATATTAAGCCTGCAACTCGTTGCCTAATCAAATTACATTGATTTCAAGACATTGCTATGAAACGCATTAAGACGATTGATTTTCGAGATGATGACGTTATATTTATGCAAGCGGCAGTTCTTGGCGACAGCTCTGTTTGGTGCACAAGTTAAGCCTGCAGAGCCATTACGAAGTGTGACATCGATTCCCATAATAAATGTGTGATACCCTGGAATTTGATCGTTCTTTGAGATGGAGAAGCGATATTGGTTCAGTCTGGAGCCCTCATAGACCTTTACTATATTTGCGAATATTTAGCCTGCATCTCGTTTCCTCATCAAATTACATCGATTTCAAGACAATGCTATGAAACGCTTTAAAACGATTGTTCCCCGAGATGATGACGTTATATTTATTCAAGCGCTAGTTCTTGGTGACAGCTCAGATCGTTGCAAAAGGGAAGCCTCCTGAGCCGGGCTACGAACAATGACATCGTTTGCCCTGAAAAATGTGTGATACCCTAGCATTTGATCGTTCTTTAAAATGGAGAAGCGATATTCGGTCAGTCTGGAGCCCTTATAGACCATTACTATATTTGCAAATATTAAGCCTGCAGCTCGTTTCCCCATCAAATTACATCGATTTCAAGACAATGTTATGATACGCTTTAAAACGATTGTTTCTCGAGATGATGACGTAATATTTATGCAAGCGGCAGTTCTTGGCGACAGCTCTTATTGGTGCACATGCTAAGCCTTAAGAGCCATTACGAACAATGACATCGATTCCCATGATAAAAGTGTGATACTCTGGCATTTGATCGTTCTTTGAGATGGAGAAGCGATATTCGGTCAGTCTAAAGCCCTTATACACATTTACCATAATTGCAAATATTAAGCCGGCAGCTAGTTGCCTAATCAAATTACATTGATTTCAAGACAATGCTATCCAACGCATTAAAACGATTGTTTCTTGAGATGATGACGTAATATTTATGCTAGCGGCAGAACTTGGCGACAGCTCTGATTGGTGCACAGGTTAAGCCTGCAGAGCCATTACGAGCAGTGACATCGATTCCCATGATGAATGTGTGATACCCTGGCATTTGATCTTTCTTTGGGATGGAGAAGCAATATTTGGCCAGACTGGTGCGCTTATGCAAATTTACCATATGTGCAAATATTAATCCTGCAGCTCGTTTTTTCATCAAATAACATCGATTTCAAGACAATCCTATGAAACGCTTTGAAACGATTGTTTCTCGAGATGATGACGTAATATTTATACAAGCGGCAGTTCTTGGCGACAGCTCAGATCATTGCACAGGTTAAGCCTCAACAGCCGGGCTTCGCACAATGACATCGATTCCCAGGAAGATGATGACGTAATATTTATGCAAGCGGTAGTTCTTGGCGACAGCTCTGATTGGTGCACAGTTTAGGCCTGCGGAGCCGGGTTGCGAACAAGGACATTGATTCCCATGAGAAAAATGTGATACCCTGGCATTAGTTCGTTCTTTGAGATGGAGAAGCGATATTCGGTCAGTCTGGAGCCCTTATAGACTTTTACTATATTTGCAAAGATTTAACCTGCAACACGTTTCCCCATCAAATCACATCGATCTCAAGAGAATGCTATGATACGCTTTGAAACGATTGGTTCTCGAGATGATGACGTAATACGTATAAAAGTGATAGTTCTTGGCGACAGCTCTGATTGGTGCACAAGTTACGGCTGCAGAGCCATTACGAACAATTACATCGATTCCCATGATAAATGTTTGAAACCCTGACATTTGATCGTTCTTTGAGATGGAGAAGCGATGTTCCGTCAATCTGGAGCCCTTATTGACCTTTAATTTTGTTTGCAAATATTAAGCCTGCAGCTCGGTCCCATATCAAATCACATCGATTTCAAGACAATGCTATGAAGCGCTTTATAAGTACGAGATTTTCTCGAGATTATGACTGCTATGTTTATACAATCAGCAGTTCTTGGCGACAGCTCAGATCGTTGCAGAGGTTAAACATCCAGAGCGGGCTTCGAACAATGACATTGATTCCCATGAAAAAAGTGTGTAACCCTGGCTTATGATCGTTCTTTGAGATGTAGAAGCGATATTCGGTCAGTCTAAAGCCCTTATACACATTTACCATAATTGCAAATATTAAGCCGGCAGCTAGTTGCCTAATCAAATTACATTGATTTCAAGACAATGCTATCAAACGCGTTAAAACGATTGTTTCTCGAGATGATGACGTAATATTTATGCTAGCGGCAGAACTTGGCGACAGCTCTGATTGGTGCACATGTTAAGCCTGCAGAGCCATTACGAACAGCGACATCGATTCCCATATTTATGCAAGCGGTAGTTCTTGGCGACAGCTCTGATTGGTGCACAGTTTAGGCCTGCGGAGCCGGGTCGCGAACAATGACATTGATTCCCATGAGAGAAGTGTGATACCCTGGCATTAGTTCGTTCTTTGAGATGGAGAAGCGATATTCGTTCAGTCTGGAGCCCTTATAGACCTTTACCATTTGTGCAAAGATTTAGCCTGCAGCTCGTTTCCCCATCAATTTCCATCGATTTCAAGACAATGCTATGAAACGCTTTAAAACGATTGCTTCGCGAGATGATGACGTAATATTTATGCAAGCGGCAGTTCTTGGCGACAGCTCTGATTGGTGCACATGTTGAGCCTGCAGAGCCATAGCGAACAGTGACATCGATTCCCATGATAAATGTGTGATACCCTGGCATTTGATCGTTCTTTAAGATGGAGAAGCGATATTCGGTCAGTCTGGAGCAAATATTAGGCCTCCTGCGTGTTTGCCCATCAAATCACATCGATCTCAAGACAATGCTATGAAACGCTTTGAAACGATTGTTTCTCGAGATGATGACGTATTATTTATACAAGCGGCAGTTCTTGGCGACTGCTCAGATCAAAGCACAGGTAAAGCCTCCAAAGCGATTTCGAGCAATGACATCGATTCCCATGATAAAAGTGTGATACACTGGCAATTGATCGTTTTTTAAGATGGAGAAGCGATATTTGGCCAGACTGGTGCGCTTATGGACCTTTACAATATGTGCAAATATTAAGCCATCAACTCGTTTCAACAATAAAACCACGACGATCTCAAGACAAGGCTCTGAAACGCTTTGAAACGATTGCTTCTCGAGATGATGACGTAATATTTATGCAAGAGGTGGTTATTGGCGACAGCTCTGATTGGTGTAGAGTTTAAACCTGCAGAACCGGGCTTCAAACAATGACATCGATTGCCATGAAAAAAGTTCGTTACTTTGGGATTTCATCGTTCTTCGAGATAGAGAAGCGATATTTGGCCAAGCTGGATCGCTTATCGACCTTTTTTCAAGTTCAAATATTGAGCCTGCAGCTCGTTTCCCCATTAAATCACTTCGATCTCAAGACAATGCAATGAAACGCTTTAAAACGATTGTTTCTCGAGATTATGACCTTATATTCATAGAAGCGGCAGTCTTTGGCGACAGCTCAGATCGTTGCACAGGTTAAGCCTCGAGCGCCGAGCTTCGCACAATGACATCGATTGCCATGAAAAAAGTTTGAAACCCTGGCATTTGACCGTTCTTTAAGATGGAGAAGCGATATTTCGGTCAGTCTGGAGCCCTTATAGACCTTTACTATATTTTAAAAAATTAAGCCCGCAGCTAGTTGCCTAATCAAATTACATTGATTTCAAGACAATGCTATGAAGCCCTTTAAAACGAATGTTTCTCGAGATGATGACGTAATATTTATGCAAGCGGCAGTTCTAGGCGACAGCTCTGATTGGTGCACAGGTTAAGCCTCCAGAGCCATTACGAACAGTGACATCGATTCCCATGATGAATGTATAATACCCTGGCCTTTTATCTTTCTTTGGGATGGAGAAGCAATATTTGGCCAGACTGGTGCGCTAATGGACCATTACTATAGTTGCAAATATTAAGCCAGCAACTCGTTTCCCCATCAAATCACATCGATCTCAAGACAAGGCTATGAAACGCTTTGAAACCATTGTTTCTCGAGATGATGACGTAATATTTACGCAAGCGGCAGTTCCTGGCGACAGCTCAGATCGTTGCAAAGGGGAAGCCTCCTGAGCCGGGCTACGAACAATGACATCGTTTGCCATGAAAAATGTGTGATACCCTGGCATTTGATCGTTCTTTAAGATGGAGATGCGATATTCGGTCAGTCTGGAGCCCTTATAAACCTTTACTATATTTGCAAATATTTAGCCTGCAGCTCGTTTTCCCATCAAATCACATCGATCTCAAGACAATGATATGAAACACTTTTTAAAGGATTGTTTCTCGAGATGATGACGTAATATTTATGCAAGCGGCAGTTCTTGGCGACCGCTCAGTTCGTTTCACAGGTTAAGCCTCAACAGCCGGGTTTCGCACAATGACATCGATTCCCATGAAAAATGTGTGATATCTGGCATCTGATCGTTCTTTGAGATGGAGAAGCGATATTCGGTCAGTCTGGAGCCCTTTTAGGCCTTTACTATATTTGCAAATAATAAGCCTGCAGCTCGTTGCCCCATTAAAGCCACGTCGATCTATGCAAGCGGTAGTTCTTGGCCACAGCTCTGATTGGTGCACAGGTTAAGCCTGCGGAACCGGTTTACGAACAATGACATTGATTCCCATGAGAGAAGTGTGATACCCTGGCATTAGTTCGTTCTTTGAGATGGAGAAGCGATATTTGGTCAGTTTGGAGCCCTTATAGACCTTTACTATATTTGCAAAGATTTATCCTGCAGCTCGTTTCCCCATCAATTTACATCGATTTCAAGACAATGCTATGAAACGCTTTAAAACGATTGTTTCTCGAGGTGATGACGTAATATTTTTGCAAGCGTCAGCTCCTGGCGACAGCTCTGATTGGTGCAAATGTTGAGCCTGCAGAGCCATAGCGAATAATGACATCGATTCCCATGATAAATGTGTGATACCCTGGCATTTGATCGTTCTTTAAGATGGAGAAGCGATATTCGGTCAGTCTGGAGCAAATATTAGGCCTCCTGCTTGTTTCCCCATCAAATCACATCGATCTCAAGACAATGCTATGAAACGCTTTGAAACGATTGTTTCTCGAGATGATGACGTATTATTTATACAAGCGGCAGTTCTTGGCGACAGCTCAGATCGTTGCAGAGGTTAAGCATCCAGAGCCGGGCATCGAAAGATGACGTCGATTCCGATGAAAAAAGTGTGAAACCCGGCATTTGATCGTTCTTTAAGATGGAGAAGCGATGTTTGGCCAGACTGGTGCGCTAATGGATCTTCGTTATATGTGCAAATATTAAGCCTGCAGCTCGTTTCCCCATCAAATCACATCGATCTCAAGACAATGCTATGAGACGCTTTGAAACGATTGTTTCTCGAGATGATGACGTAATATTTATGCAAGCGGCAGTTCATGGCGACAGCTCAGATCGTTGCACAGGTTAAGCCTCAAGAGCCCGGCTTCGCACAATGACATCGATTCCCATAATAAAAGTGTGAAACCCTGGCATTTGATCGTTCTTTGAGATGGAGAATCGATATTCGGTCAGTCTGGAGCCCTTATAGACCTTTACCATATTTGCAAATATTAAGCCTGCAGCTAGTTGTCTAATCAAATTACATTGATTTCGAGACAATGATATCAAACGCTTTAAAACGATTGTTTCTCGAGATGATGACGTAATATTTATGCAAGCGGCAGTTCTTGGCGACAGCTCTGATTGGTGCACATGTTAAGCCTCCAGAGCCATTACGAACAGTGACATCGATTCCCATGATAAATGTGTGATACCCTGGCATTTGATCGTTCTTTGGGATGGAGAAGCGATATTTGGCCAGACTGGTGCGCTTATAGGTCTTTTCTATATTTGCAATAATTAAGCCAGCAGCTCGTTGCCCAATTAAAACCACATCGATCTCAAGACAATGCTCTGAAACGCTTTAAAACGATTGTTTCTCGAGATGATGACGTAATATTTATGCAAGCGGCAGTTCTTGGCGACAGCTCTGATTGGTGCACAGGTTAAGCCTCTAGAGCCATTACGAACAATGACATCGATTCCCATGAAAAAAGTGTGATGCCCTGGCATTTCATCGTTCTTTGGGATGGAGAAGCGATATTTGGCCAGACTGGTGCGCTTATGGGCCTTTACTATATTTGCAAATACTAAGCCTGCAGCTCGTTTCCTTATCAAGTCACATCGATCTCAAGACAATGCTATGATACGCTTTAAAACGATTGTTTCTCGAGATGACTACGTTATATTTAAACAAGCGGCAGTTCTTGACGACAGTTCTGATCGTTGCACAGCTTAAGCCTCCAGAGCTGGGCTTCGATCAATGACATCGATTCCCATGAAGAAAGTGTGATACCCTGGCTTTTGATCGTTCTTTGAGATGGAGAAGCGATATTCGGTTATTCTGGAGACCTTATAGTCCTTTACTATATTTGCAAATATTAAGCCTGCAGCTCGTTTTCCCATCAAATCACATCGATCTCAAGACAATGCTATGAAACGCTTTGAAACGATTGTTTCTCGAGAAGATGACGTTATATTTATACAAGCGGCAGTCCTTGGCGACAGCTCAGATCGTTGCACAGGTTAAGCCTGCAGAGCCATTACGAACAATGACATCGATTCCCATGATAAATGTTTGAAACCCTGGCTTTTGATCGTTCTTTGAGATGGAGAAGCGATATTCGGTTAGTCTGGAGCCCTTATAGATCTTTACCATATTTGCAAATATTTAGCCTGCAGCTCGTTTCCCCATCAAATTACATCGATTTCAAGACAATGCTCTGAAACGCTTTAAAACGATTGTTTCTCGGGATGATGACGTTATATTTATACAAGCGGCAGTTCTTGGCGACAGCTCTGATCGTTGCTCAGGTTAAGCCTTCAGAGCCGGGCTACGAACAATAACATCGATTCCCATGAAAAAAGTGTGATACCCTGGCATTTGATCGTTCTTTGAGATGGAGAAGCGATATTTGGCCAGACTGGTGCGCCTATGGACCTTTACTATATGTGGAAATATTAAGCCTGCAGCTCGTTGCCTTATCAAATTACATCGATTTCAACGTTTGAGACATGTGTGAGTTGATGATTTAACTCATATGGCAACTGAGTTTGAGTTAAATCATTTCACGTAGGGTGATTTGAGTTTGAGGTTAGCTCATTTGAGATGCATGAGTTGAGTTTTGATTTATATCAATCGACTTATTAGCTTTTTGCCACTTATTCACATTTGCTCATAGATGCTCAGAGCCAATTAATCTATATTTAGCTCATAGCATGATCAGCGTATTATAATTTGCAGTATAATAAAAGCTGCGTCATTTACCGCTTTGAATGAAACCACAGGATATGATAGGCATAAAGAGACCTCATTGTAGAAACCAAGCCATGTCCAACGCTGCACCACATTTCTGAAGCAATCTTCTTATTGAATTTCAAAAATTTTTGTTCCTCGTAATCTCCAAACTTCTATAGCATCACTCGAAAGCCAAGTGCATGACACTAGCTTACTTATCACTGCCAATCACCATTATCTGCCTCACCCTGTTCGATCCATCGCCTCTTGGGCTTTCCGCTGAAATTTGAAGTTTCATCTCTTCATGAATTTCACATCTGACTCATCTGATCTTCTTCATCTGACCTTCCAATTCTAAGCCAAAAGACATCCACCTTAACAGCTGCTCTCAGTGCTCTGCCTTGCACGCTTTGGACTACCCTCTTGGACAAGCCCTATGACCCAATGCAATGCTCGTGAATCGTAAATTCAGACTGTCTTGTTAAATCCTTAACCCATTCCCTCTGAATTTCTTTCTTCTTCTTCTTGAAGTCGATGGATTGAAGGCAATCATGGACTCTGTTTCCATATACCAATGCTTCTGCACACTCCCTGGGTCTAAAGACCCGTAGATGTCCAATGTAACCCTGATCTCGATATCCAGAATTTTCTGTGTCTTGCATTGGATTTCTGTCGTTTTGTTTCTTTATGGCCGACGTATCTGCACCCACTCGACCGATCCTCCTATTGCTTTCATGTTGGGGACTGACTCTGATGCTGTGAAGTATAAGAGGCAAGGTAGCAGTTTAACATCAGAGTTCATATGATCCTCTCCCAAGGTACCCACTGGTCAGTGGGGCCAGATG